>JAQBSW010004252.1:0-37500 GCA_029291075.1 Eudiplozoon nipponicum
AAATAGATAATTAAATATTTACAAATGCGTTTTGACTGATATTATTAATTTATTGGGTTGCCTATATGATATTCATAATATATATTGTATATACACGTATATAAATATATATGGGGGTTAGTTATATAAATATAAAAGATATGGGACGACCCCACACGGTAGCTTGAATGGTTATCTATATATGCGTAAAATATAATGTCTAAACGTGTAAATAACTGGACATAAATAAATATAATTAAGTAAATAATAAATAAATATACGTATTTATGATAGATTGTGTACCGAATGTGAATATCATTTACCTATCTTGCTGCTAAAAGTATAAATTTATATATACATAGAGATGTATATGGTTTTATACAGATATTTGAATGAAAAACTAAAATAATACTTGATATGAGTATAAATTTTTAATTTGTTGATATTTCATTGTTTATTGTAGGCTTCGTATTCGGTCTTGTCAAATCTATAGAATAATACCATATTCTTTCATCAGTTTTACTAACCACTCTCTATAACCTATTGCACACAGAATGGGATTAGGTAAACCGATAATTTGAGGATTACTTACAATATGAGTAAAATAAAAACATTTTTCTGATTCTTCTAGGCGTCTGCTAAAGTAATTTTATAATTCGAGACATCACGGATAGGCGTATATGTCAATTCATATGGCTTGTTTATACTTATTCTATCAATGTCACATTAGATTGAAATATACACATGTGTGTACAGGTTATTGTGTACATGGGGGCTGATTTGGAAATCTCTGTGCGTACATATAAGTATAAGAGAATAGGTATTAAGACCGGACATTATGGTAGACAATAAAACGTACTTTAAGATGTAAAATAAATATAAATTAATCTCTCTTGAATAGGGATACAAAATTTTCCAAAGGTTGAATTTTTACTGTGAGTATGGTGTCAAACCTGAAGATGGGACTCAAAATGGAGTCCAGAAAATTCCGTAAACTTCGGAAATACTGGTTCCAATGTCATGTTCAGACAAGCAGCTGATGGACGGCTTCAGAATGACGGCATAATTTGGAACCCATCAATCAAGGCCAAATAAAATCTGTGCACCTGTAAAATATAAAGGATTGAAGATTTTAGCGACCTACGAATGTTGTCAATTGTCCCGCACAAGGAAATTAATGAAACTGTTGTATAATCGAGTGATACACCAAAACCTTTATTTTGGTTAAACTTAGCATAACCTGAGGGTTTACATCCTTCTCAGGGTGACCTGTTCTCAAATGGTCTAAATAATAATGATTAGAAAAACAATTTGAAGAAAAACGTAGTTGTTGTAATATGCGTTGAATGTGATTCCAGGTAAAGTGTTCTTCAATAGTTCCTCGAAAGATTTTTTTGTTTAAGTAAAATGAATGTGAGACTACAAAAGTGGCAGTCGCATTTAACTTTTATCACCAATGTTATCAACGACACGCATACAAATTTAGCCACACGTCATTAGACATGCGATAATTTATAATTGCTGCTTACAAGTATGTAACATAATTCATCAATGATTACCAGTGCATCATTATTAGGTTTTGTTTTTGTCTGGTATCTTTGTTCTACTTTTATAATTATCTAGTGAATTAAAATGAATAATACAAATTGAAGGTAAATTAGTAAACGTGATTGTATTTAGGTGTTAGTCAGAACTGTGAGTATATTTATTTGTGTATGTGTGTTCAAATAGGACCAGAACGATAAACTAAAGACATCATGAACGGAAAGTATAACCTCGTACACATTCGTTTCGTGCTGACCGGTGATTCATCAGTAGGAACCGATAATACGCCCTTTAGCCATAGATTGAATATGTAAACCTGTAGTAGTGAAGTTACTTTCATAAAAAGTAGTTGGCAATGCGACTTCAAAGCCAACTCACTATATATAATATATATATATATATATATATATATATATATATATATATATATATATATATATATATATATAGTCTTTAAGGGTACCAACACTATGGCTATTGAATCAGTACCCGATACCAACATTATGTAACCGAAATGGCACATGGTACCAATACACTAGTTGCCGAAATTGTACATGGTACCAGCGCTATGCTAAATTTCACCAAAATTGAGAATTACAGCTATTCCGGAACATACATAGACTCTGGCCTTGATCAATACCAGATATCACATTACCATATAAATGCATTGCGGTTTGATGCTCAAAAGTCAGTTTTCCGTCATACTATGATAATGATCATGGAAAGACGAAACGGAACTGATGTTTAAATACAATGGGATTTAAGTTTACTTCGAGTTCTCCATCTTGATTTAAACAATTATAACCACGGTCCGCGCACTCATTAATTGTGTGATCAAGAACAATATTGCAAATTTGTTTACAGCAGCGATTTTTCTGAAGTCTGGAATAATAACATTTTTTTATAAACAAATATTGAAAGGAGTCCTGTTTACGAAGTCTACATGTTTACAGACTAAACAAATAGGACGGTACAATCTTCTATACGAATGTGTAAGCCTGCAGTAGTGATGCTACCTTCATACAAAATAGTTGGCAATGCGACCTTAAAGCCAACTCACTATATATATTATATATGCCAAGTCTGCAAAGTGTACTAACATCGATACCAACATTTGTTTACAAAAATATATTGCAAGGAGTCCTGTTTACCAAACCACATGTTTACAGACTTAGCAATTCTAAATAAAATTCCAGGGAAGTTACACAGCAAATAAGTCAAGACTAGACTATCGGCATAGCCAGCACAGATTTGGCACACTGAAAGAAAAGCATAAAAATGGAAGAAAACCATTACACGCAAGTAAGTGCTAAAGCTAAAATTAAAATAATGGACTCTGATCGAGAACCGTCTTGCACAGAGCCATGCTTGACAAATCTATATGATCACGGGGAAAATAATTATCCCAGAACAATCTTACTTGAAAATGGCAGTGCAAGGGAATCGATACAGAACACATTGAATACACCAAAAGAAAGTAATGAGCAAACGGAAAACAGATCTTACAGCCAATTGAGAAATGCAAATGGTGCCATTGAAGATATGGGCGTTGGTTCAGAGATATCCAGTAAAGAGTCTCACTCGAGAAATCCACGGATCAATGAAGATACAATTTATCCAGAGGAAATGGCATGCGAACTTGAAAGTGTAAACAAATTTCAGAATGTAGAGTCCGGATTTCCAAGACAGTTCGAACAACCTCAAAGAAAAGAATGATAAAACGGAAGACAAACAACACGGGCGAGTGAGGAACCTTACCAGTGCAGTCAAAACTGTTACTTTCGATGAAAAGCAAAATTCCGAAAATCCAAACTTCAGCAGTAACATTTTACCAGAAATTCACATTCAAGCGAAATCAAAGACTCAAGACTACCAGAATTTCCAGAACTTTAATAATGAAGTGCGAAAAATGGTAAAACAGATGAAGGAAAACCTAAGCAATCAGAATAGAAACTTTTACGTATCAAGCGAAGCTGCAAGATTCCAAAATCTCCAGAGTAGTTTAAACAAATTTGAAGAAGCGGTTAAACAGTATAAAACAAAATATGGAGAGTAAATGAGAAACTCTAGTTTCATTCAAAATGGCAGACGTTGCAGGAGAATAATTCTGAGAAGCCCAGCTTGAGAAAAGTAAACACTTACTAAGGAACAACTCATCCACGCAAAACTTCATTCGAACGTAAGAGTTCAAAGGAATTAGCGTCAGTTCACTATCATCATTTCCATATCAGTTTGAATAAACGGAAATTTAAGAAAAAATAAACGAAAGTGAATCCTTACAGACAAGTAAATAATGCAGACACTACAATTAAATTATCGGCTTTGGTGAATAGTCCCGTGCCGGATTAAGGCTAGGAGAAGACAACTACGGATTTTAGTCTAAACTTATGCGAAGTAATATTGGTTTAAATAAAAGAATGTTTCTTTATTTACTATCTAAATGTTTATTTCTTCTGAAACACTGCATCGTTATGAACAAGCTCTTTCTCTCCTGAGATAAAAATCAGAACATTTGTGTGTAAAATACATTATTTTTTCACTTGTGTATATACATTGCTTTACTCCATGCAAAATAGTATTGTTTTTGTCTTCTGATATTTATTAAAGAAACATTTTGTTGAAATTCACCTCTGGGCACATGGTACGATAAATTTAATTTAATCCTGAATCTTAGTAACTGGTTGAATGATTTAATAATAATAATAATAATATGTAATAATATATGTAATAATAATAATAATAATAATAATAATAATAATAATAATAATAATACATTTATTTGGCAACAAAAGCCAACAGTCCCAACCGTTGAAGAAACAAATCAAAGGTAGGATAAGTGGAGATGAATGAAATTGTTACTAGCAAAGTATTTAACCACAGGGGAGGGAGGAGTTGAGGAAGAGAAGTGCTTTCATCAACTTCATGATAGTTCAATCTGGTGAAAAAGAGAGATTCCATTTGACTCAATTGGAGTACAATCCATGAAGGGTTCAAGCATCAATGCGGGATAGGCTGGTGTCGAACAGACGAATTTGAGTGTGAGTACGAAAGTGATGGCGGACCGGTAGCAGATGTCGATCGACAGAGTTCTCTGTCAGTACTTGATGAGTTCCCAATAAGGACGAAACCGGTCTACTGGATAAATTGCCTTTTCTTCACTATAAATTTCTTAGTTTATACTGACATATGTAAGTAATTAATGAGTCAGGTGTTTATACCAAGACCGCAACCTTGATTATAATAAGAGTTCTCTGTCGTCGATTTTGAATTTCTGTAGGGTAGTGTTGACTAGGATAGAGTCGACTAGATTGAAGCTTGTGTCTACATTTTGTCTAAAATATAATTGGCACGAATAATAATAATATTAATAATATCAATAATAATAAATAAGCATAACTCACACTTTTTATTAAAAGCAATCTTTTAAAATGATATCGACGAACTGATTAATTTAAAAGGTGCAAATGTTACGTTTAAAAATGACCTACTGATTCGTTAGTCTCTGAATTTACACTGAACACATGAAACCATAGAAAAGCAATAAATCACGAATCATTTATCGATTTGCATTGAAAATCAGGATTAATAACCCAATTGTAGGTTTTCATTTCTATTATTTGCATAAATATATACATTTGTATATATATATATATATATATATATATATATATATATATATATATATATATATATATATTCTATATATACCTGTATATATATATATATATATATATATATATATATAATATATATATATATTGAAAATTTGGTTATTTAACCATAGCTAAGGTTAAAAAACAGTTCTTTGTAATAATTATGGGTTTGACGAATCAACAATTTTCCGTTTAGTAGTGAATGCATATCACCACGTTTTCCACTATACTAAAATTTGTTTTAAATGTTAGCTTTTATACATTTCGAATACGAGTTTCTTTCATTATACGAGGTGTTTGCATCTGCTGTCTACCTGATTATTCAATATATTTCGACTTCATCTTTCGGAAGTCAAGTCTTGAAATATTAATTATCAAATTGTGTATGTGATGTGCTTTCCATTTAAAAAGACTTCCAAAAGAGGAAGTCGAAATATATGGAATAATCAATTAGACAGCGGATGCAAACACCTCGTTTCACAAAACAAGGAAAACGCATCTATTGTTGACTTCACCTATATCAGTTGTATTGTTTATGCGTATTCACTCATAATTTATTATTAGTGTGTCCTCCAGTTGAGATTTACTTATCATTTGTGCAGTCAATCCTCTTACTAATGTGTCCAATCCGTCAGATTATATTTTTTAATCAGTTATATGTATGTGTAACGACTCCAAAACAATTCGCCAACATATTGCGCAAATTATATTCAATTCAATTTACGTGGCACCAATGAGATATAAGCGAAATTTGCCGTTAACCAATGGTGTGTGAGCTGTCAAATTAAAACTATTTAACCACGGTTAATTTACCATGCAAGTCAGTGGTCGCGTTTGCCTTTTACTGTGCATTACGTGTGCTTACTGTCTGCTTCCGTAACCTACACTGATTTTTGGATTATCTTCACACACACTGACAATTTCAGTCACGCTAATCTTGTTGCTGCACAGTTAGTGAGACGGAGCAACATCTACATTTCATCCCTTCAGTGTGTCAGTTACTACAGAACTTCAATGCGATTACTCAGCTACTCACTCGCCACGGATTTCAACGCAACAACAGAAGGAACAACAACCCAAGTCAACCAGAGCTGGTCTCAAGTGTCTAGGAGAACTTCTATACACTGCTACACAAACAGACCTTCTCGGCATTTGCCGGAGAACGTAATACCAGTTCTAATAAGGGCCCCCCAACAGTACTAACTCAGCCATCCTTCCCTCGTATAAAGCGCATTCACTTGGTAAAACGTAAATACAAATACTTATTATGTTATGTTTACTTCTGCGGCTCGAAGGGTGCGTCCATCATTGTGCTGACTTATACGAAGAATTTCGGTTGAATTCATATCAGCCCGAGATAGGACCCTTTGTGCGTTCTTGGTCTCATAGGTGGGCATTGCTACATCTTCCCCCCATAGGAGTCAGTCTTCGCACCTTACTTAAACGATCAAGTGCGACCGCTTGTGGTTCACGGGGCATGTTAATGACAAGTGTATACTACTTTGTGACAACACGATAAAGAGCATCATTGACAGCCTGCAGTGCCATGGGCTCGACCTTCGCGACCACGAAAGTCGCCAACCCTAAGGCGCGTGCATGTCATCATCATGCAGAGCCATTCAAAAGCCAAAAGTGACTTATTTTTCGCTGTCATATAACCATTAGTATTTCATGGTTAAATGTGGACTGTAAAAGAACACTAAGTCGCCCATTCCTAGTGAGAATAGTTTCAATTCGGAGTTTTCCTTCTCTTAGATAGTTTGCCAACCAAGGCTGATGAGCAGTATCTGCCCAGATGCCAGTGGCCAAAGTTTCCTTCAGCAGCTGGAACCTGCCCTTCGCGTCTGTCATGCTTACTCTCAGTCCGTCTAACACATTGAACAATAAAATTTTCCCCGAAGAAAGACCAATCTCGAGGCTTCACATGAAACAGGACGATGGTTGTGTCTCTTTAGATTCGAAAAGGTACATGCCACCATTCCCGGACTGACAAGCTTGTGCCCGCCGGCCGTCAAGTTGTAATTTCTATGGCTTGTTTCTGTGTGGCGCCTATATATTCAGTTAACTGTATTCGGCGCACCTTAATATCCACTATGTTGCAGTGCTCATGGGATACTGAGATTAAGAGTTCATCTGGCAGTCTAATATGTCCTCCATAGGCCATGGTTTTTGGAGCAAATCCTATAGCTGTTGGTATTGTAAATCTCATGGCTCGCTCGACCAAATGTAATTAGTTTCTCCAGAATCCCGGGCTCTCGTGGCACCAACATCGCAATACCTCTTTCATCATCCGATGTGCTCGCTCAGCCGTCGCGTTTCTCTTCGGGTGGTAAGTGGCTTCGAGGGAAAGTTATATTTTTAATTCCTTTCACGATTGCTTAAATCCTCACGACTCGAATTATTCACTCTCGTCGGTAGCAATAACTTGGGATGCACAAAATCTACTGAGCCATCGATCTTCTAAGCACTTTATAACCTTCTGTTGTGATTTTCTTCAGTGGCACGAACTCGACCCATCGGGTAAACTTATCGCACATAAAAAACATAGGCTTCCCTGCCACGAGCTACCGACAATGAACATACCAGGTCAATATGCAGAAACTGGTTACGTGAAGTGGCAATGAAAGCAATCAAAGTGACCTTTCCTCTTTTGTCTGACTCAATACGTTGACATGTAGTGCAATGTTGACTATAGCTAAGAATTTCTTTGAGCATGTCAAGCCATTTCAATCACGACTATAATGTCTCAATGAATAGTTCGGCACCAGGATGTCCCACAGTTTCATGCCAGAAGGCCGTCAATTCTGTTCGTATAGACTCCAGCAAAAATCATTGCACTGTTTGGTCTTCTTTTTGCAGCAATAGGCCGATATTCAGGCTCAACGCTTTATATGGTGCGGACACCAGTGTCGTTTTTAACTGATTGACTATTTTCTGGCATGTGACATCATTTACCTGTTCCTCAGAAACTTTGATAAGTGGCGAAACGTGCACAGAGGAAATTCAGTTGAGCCAATCGTCAGCCACATTCTGGAAACCAGCTCTATGATGAATTGTTACATCGTATTCTTCGAGTTCTTCATTAGCTTTGAGTACTCGTTTCTTCGCAATACGCAATAATCTCCAAGGAACTAGTGCTTCGTCGCAGATTAAAATGTCTATATGTTCACCCATGACATTCTACAGCCAGTAATTCCTTTTCTATGACGGTACTGTTTTGTTCCACTTTATTGAGTTTACGACTTATATATTGCACCTGAAGTTTGTCCGCTTGTAACACTGCTCTTATGCCAATATTTGACGTATATGTAACAATTGACATACTAACTATCAGGAAAGTATAAATATTTGTCAATTAAATTCTCCTTGTATAGGATAAGCGCTACTTGAACCTCCTCAGTCCAATAAAACTGTACCTTGGTACTTGTTAGATTAGGCAAGGGTTGTTGCGTAACCGCCATCCCTGCGAGATATTGTCTATAGAAATTCACCATACCAATAAACCGGGGCAGTTGTTTGATAGTAGTAGTCACCGGATATTCCTTAATAAGTTGTGAATTCGAGTCTAACAGCATACATCCCTCCATTGAGATTGAGTGACGCAGTAACCACACTTCCCGTCCTTTCTGAACTTTTTCTGGATTAAAATGTAATCGCCATTCAACGGCTTTGGCCAACATCCTCTGCAGTCTAATACCTAATTGGTGTTTAGTAGTGGTCCATATAATAACATCATTCAGATAAGTTTTTGTACATGATAAGTTTAACACGAAAGAGTCCATCACTCTTTGGAACACTTATGGTTCGTTCTTAAGACCAAATGGCACCCGAGTGAATTGGAAATGATTTTGGAGTATCTGCATCAGTCTGCGGGTCGAACGCCAATTTACCAAAATCCCTGTTTAAGGTCAAGCGCGGAAAACCATTTGTCCCCCGCTAGCTGTAGGAACAGATCACGCAGAGCCGGCATGGGATACGGGTCAGGTTTAGTCACCGATATTAATTGCCGGAAATTACCCGCCGATCAGATCGCACCATCCTTTTTCGTAACGTAAATCATGGGAGCTCGAAAAATATATTATTCTGGTTCAAGAACACCGGCCTCTATCATCTCTTGTAATGCTCGAGTCGCTGCTGCTAAAATCATTGGAGGGGCACCATATACTTTTCGTGGATTGTAACCATTTCATTCTAGCCATAGTTTAAATCGGTCAAACGTAGGCCCTGGACATTCACAGCAATCATGAACTCAAAATATAGAGTTGTATTGGTATTGAAAATTTTTTCCACCACCTGGGTAGACATTTGGTCACCTCCTGCAACTTAGAGGAACATATCGACTTTATGGAAATCATATTTTCCGTTTGAGTATGCGCCAGCGGCCAACATCGACGTGTCTGATGCACGATACGCATGGCATGCTCTCATAAGTTTTACGTTAATTAACGGCCAAGTCATTGGTATTACCGACACCACTTGCTGTCGCCGTCTGTCCCCGACTTGATGATTATGCCGCAAAAAATTCCAGTTAGGTATGCCGTGTAACGGGACCTATGCGTGGAGTCGCACCTGCCAATTTGTTGGTCATCATGGCCGCACGTTTTTGCTTTCTTTTCGGCCTTCCTATGCGCCATATCTGATAGGATCTGGCAGCGTATATACTATGGCCTTATGCAGTAGCAACCAGGGAAGACTCAGTTAGCTAGGTAAACCATCGCTGAATGCGTGCCATGCTATTAAAGGGAATTTCAATCGACAGTCTTTTGAATCTGTATAATCATGAAATCACATTTTGAGTCCTGGCTCGGAACTGATCCAACGGTCGTCTTTTATTTTCTCTAAACTCCAAGTCGATAGGCAATTCTAATTGGAGTGCAATTGTCCGGTCAGCTAATTCTTGGACAGCCACGCGCACAATAGGTTCTTCTAATGAAAATTCTTGTGCTTGAAATGTGGCTACAAATTTTCGAACCAGAATTGTTGCCTTTCCACATCCAAGCGTGCTAACATTAACTTAACTTCTGATGACGGTCCGAAAAAGCTCGTGTATTTGAAGGAAACACCAAGATACTTCTGTCTACCTCCTCTTGAGCGCGGTCGTAAGATCAAGTGGGGTCCAACATTAAGAAAAAGTATGAGTAGTGAGACCATTCATGCATCACACTACAAAAACAGACATAATTTGAAACGTGTAGTTAAAACAAGAAGATAAAGACATTTTAATTAAGGAGCCTAACAGCAATATTCAACTGATGGATGTGAGCTTTCACCCAGATGAAACAAATCCAGGAACTTTGTGGAACCTTAGAGGGAAAACAATATATTCATATAACCTTTTCGTTAGCTTAATTTCTGCGCATCAGTTTAAAGTCTTGTGTAAAAATATGATTCATCGCTTCCTCCCTGGGTCTGGTTAGAACATCTTGAATCGGTACCAATTTGGCCAAAACTGTCAGATTTCACTTCGAATTTTCTCCGGCGACATCTGTCTGTTTGCTCCTTGACTTCTCAGAAATGGCTTTGTCATTTATGGTCACATCATTCTTTTTGTGAGCGCTGACTCCATCATCAGTATCATCATCTTCGTCAGCATCTTCATCACTACATATATTTTCTTCTTCTTCAATCGAGGATGACGAAATATCATCATCGTCATTTTCTGAACACATAAACTGATAACAGTTCAATATCAACCTAGGTAAAAGATGAAATAAAACGGATTTCGGATAAGAAAAATATACTTAAATAGTGCAAAAAGGTAAGTCCATCTAGACATCCACATCAAACCCACACTAGAACGAGGAAATTTCCTCGTTCTAGACGACTTCGATAATAAAACCTCCTTTTCGTTTCTACCGAATCGCACTACAACAAGACCGCACTTCGCAGCTAGCTTTGCCAAAAAGCTAGATGTTTAAAATCATGAAACAACCAAACTGTCCTAACGCGATCGAGACTGAGCACCGATTCAACGTAAGGCTTGCAACCAAAAACTATTATGTCGAAGATACTGAACCTTTGTCTGTGTGCGGTGATGCTAATTACTCTACTCTAGATATAAAAGAACTTCGTCCGACTTTGTTTCGAGCCAAAACAATGAATCTATCAAAAACTAGATTCACTAAGGAAGAAAGTTACTGAAAATGAAATTGGCTCGTTATTATACCCCACGAGACAGAGATAATCTTAAATATAGTATGGTCAGTTAGACATTACAAATTTTGATATAAATTAAATCTGAAGAAAACAAAAAATATCAATATTAAGCCAACGCTTTCTATCGGTGAGTGTATACAAAAATGTGAATAAAAATGTATGGCTCTTGAACTCGCAGTAAACCTAACCTCATCGTTTTACCCTTTAGCAAATAACGAAAAGGTAGCCCCTCTGGAAAGAACTGTCGCAAAACAATTAGGAAGAATATCTGTCGGATCTCAAGTTAATTAAAATAAAACCCATTCCTTTTTTGCATAGACAAAAAATCTCGGTCAGATAAGAGAAATGCTCTTAGGAATTGGTGCTTTGATTATCAAACCCGCACCTTTCAATTCGATTTTTCGACAAATGCCAGTTTCAACTGTATACCATCAAATACGCTGATTCGGTAAACACTCAGTGCAGAAAGCGTAATACCTAACATCAGCAAACCACTCACAGTTCCACGTCCCAAAAATACACTGATATTTAGGCACCGCCATATTGATTAAGCTGATTCAGATCAAATAATACCGAGTAGGTGGACCAACAGATACAACGATGCAGAATTTGGAGCCGCACAGACAGCAGAATAGCTCATTTTTGTATGTAAATATGACTTCCAGGATTAACTTTGCCGTAGGAACTGACGGAGCCGTATCGGTTTAAAAAAGTTACATTTATGTAAAACATTTTTAGGTCAATTCTTACGTATAATTGTCCTCACATCACACTGAACTGAGATTTACGACGCAAATTTTAGAACAACCTTATTTTAAGTAAAGTATAGAATGATTATTAATCTGACGCATCAGAAAGCAGTGGGAAATTATCAAGACTGTTTAAATTCAATTAGATTGTTGCCTACTTCAAGCAAGGAAACTTGAGTTAAAAAGATGTTATCACCACCCGCGCAATCGATGACTGTTTAATTGTATTGCTTAAATATATGCTGAAAAAGTTCATGTCTGTGAATGGATAGAAATTGTGTAGCCGTCATCTGCAGTCAAATAGAGTGTATGCGAGATTACTATATGTGATAAAACACATTTAACTTTGCATTCGATATATATATATATATATATATATATATATATATGCATTGCAGTTTGATCACGCTAGTCAGTTTGTCTTAGTACTATGATGATGATCATGGAAGGTCGAAAAACGTCTTTACATGTGACTGACGGAATTTTTGCGAATTTGTTTGCGACTGATTAATTACAATGGCAGTGGTGTGTGCTTCAGGCTCGCAAACAAGTATTTTGGCATTTGAATTACAGATGGTGTCAAAATCCAACGGATAAACCAAAGCTTTCGGTCATTACTGCAAGTTTTGAGTTTCTTAAATCTCTTTATGTGTATCTAGTGTTTATCAAACAATTAATGGAGGGTCTTTCCTGACAACATCTATTATTGCATGTCAAATCTCGACTTGAGAATGGTTTTTGTTAAGGGAAAAATATCGTATTGTCTTTCTTCCACAATGATTAAAACACGGTATTAACATCATTTCTGATAAAGCATAAATTGAAAAAACAATGGGTTATTTCTTCGGGTGGTGAATGTCTTTAGAGACTGATTCAATCTAAAACCTTTCTTCGACTAAGACATAGAAAGATATGCGGAAAATATTTGATATTCTCAATTCTTATCGATGCATCAACACAACAGTATCCTTTACGTAACAGGTAAATGATGGAAAAGCACGAACAAGAATCTCTGAAATTGCTTGGTAGAAAAATGACGATAAATTGCTACGACACGCAGTAGTAACAAATGCAAATTTGCCAAAACATCCTGATTACGACCATACGATTCTACTCACAACTGACGTACCGAAATTCGCGTTTAGCATTACACTGAAATAGGAGATCAATGAATTTAACTAGCCATTAATTTTAACTCGAGTTTTCTTCAGCCCGTGGAGACTAGATATCACACTTATATTGAAAAAACAGTGATTGCACGAGTGGTGGTAACAATTCATTTTATCAAGTTTACGAGCTTCATGTAAACACTAATCTCATTGTATTGAATGCATATATATGCATAGACGTTTGATCCTCGATAGTCAGTTTTCCGTCGAATTCTTCTGATGATAATAGAAGGTCGAAATGCGTAAGTAAATGTCACTGACGGTAGTTTTGCTATGCTGTTCGTCAACTGGTTCAAAAAAAATCTGATTGGTGTTTACTTGAATCTCGAAATATTTATTTAAATAATAGATATCACAATGTTGGTCCAGAATTGCCCACTGCGTATGATATAATGCGCCACTATACTAGACTAAAGGTGGTAGCAAAGTTGTTATACTACCTGTTCGCGCTACTTTATTTAGTGCACTATTTAACAGTACTACAATGACTGCTAAGTAATGCGACGTCGTTCTCGTTATGGCGAATAAGAATTTCAAATATTTACAACAAATCTTCTCATGAATGAATTTAAAAACGACACTGTGTATTGTACAGCAGCACTTACAATTCATCTGATTAACTTGCTTACAGAAGAAATAGAACACGAATTTACTTTATTTAAATAAATAAAATAGTCCACATGAAACTTACGCAAAATGTACATAAAAGACCAGATAGATAAAATAGAAGAAATATATCAAAACAGACTAGTGTGGGGCTTGGAAGACTTCAACATAATGTCAATGCACGAAAAATTTGTTCTTGTTTGCAGAATTCTGGACTATGTCTATTTATTGCGGTATCTTCCACATAGGGGAGCATGCTCACACACCTAGTCTTAATCAAAATTGAAAAGCGTTTTCCGATATATCGCATTTTTCACAGGACAATCTTTGCTTATTAATAGATGTACATTCAATACCAATCATATTTAACATATGCCGCGTTGGTTTGTGCAACGAAAACTTGAATTTAATCTTTTACTACATCTTTCTAAATACAATTCATTCTGGGCAATATTGCAATTGAAGATAATATTAGATACAGTCTAGAGTTGGACTACTTTCACACTCGGCCAAGGAGTTTTGCTAATGGATGAATCAGAACTATTAAACAATAATTGATTGCGTGGGCGGTGGTAAAAATTTCCAAAATCAATTTGCGGTAGCCTGAAATAAACACCAATCCCATTGTATTTGACCAGTCGTCGGACAACAACAAAACTACCGCCAGTCTCAACGCACTGACGCGTTTCGACCTTCCATGATCATCATCAGAGTACGATGGCAAACTGACTAGACCGGATCAAACCGCATTTCATATACATGGAAAGCAAAAGTAGATATGCGGCTCTCATCTCTAGTAGTCTTGCATACATTGTACGTGACTGTAAATGTCGGCTGCACAATCTGTATGCAGTCACGAACATTAACTGTTTGTAGCTTTCGCCACACTCACATATATATAGACAATACAATTATACATTAATTGATTTCACGGGCGGTGGTAACAATTCTTTAAATCAAGTTTCCGAGCCTGAAGTAAACACCAATCCCATTGTATTTAACAGTTGTCGAGCGACAAAACTACCGCCAGCTGCAACGCACTGACGCGTTTCGACCTTCCATGATCATCATCAGAGTTCGACGGCATACAAATTGTGCAGCTAGTCAGTTTGCCGTCGTACTCTGATGATGATCATGGAAGGTCAAAACGCGTCAGTGCCTTGCGACTGGCGGTAGTTTTGTTATGTTGTTCGACGACTTGTTAAATACAATGGCATTGGTGATTACTTCAGGCTCGCAAACTTGATTTAAAGAATTCTCTAAACAAGGTGCAAAATATCTGACAGCTTGGCTAATTATTATACGCCTAGACCCAATAGACGCCAACTTAATTAGTCTAAAATCCGATCTTGGATCATTCTGGACTAGAAAAACAGAGAAGATATAAAACGTGTTCGCATCAGATTGTAGTCGGTATTGTGGTTATTGTAAGAGTTATTGAAGGTAGCTGTTTATTTAGCGATTCTAAACCATTCCTACATACGCCTGGTAGCTGATGTCGAGGGCCGTGCTTATGACCTGTCTCAGACTCTTTTCCAATGGGTGATGTGAGGAGACTAAGTCCAATCATCATGCGTATTTTGTACACAATGTTGCAAAGTAAATTAAAATTCACTGTTAGTCTAAATTGAACGTGCTCTAGACGGCCACAAAATAATATGTTGTCAACACAAGTTACTGTCTAGCCATAAAAGTAATCACAATAAACACAATAAATAAATCCAGAATGTCTCAGCAGAACAGATAGTTTCTTGTGAATGATAAAATACACAAAATACATAAATCCAGAATTTATTGGCAGAATAGTTAGTAATTATGTATAACTGATTGAAAAACAGGAAATATAAATCCAGAATGTATTAGTAGAGCAGTTAATAGTCAGGTGTAAAGGGATAAACACAAAAACGATATAAATCCTGGCTTTGAGTGTTAAATCACATAAATCCACTGCATGTTTCCAGCGTATTGCGCGCGGGTGTGTCTTATTATTAAACAAAACCCTATTAATAACAAATAAATTTGCAGTTCAATAAATCTCAATCAAAACTGCTTGCAAATAACAGAGATTGTTTCTAAAATCACAGTTAGGAGAATGATTGTTTAAAACTAGGATTCGTATATGTGACCCTAAGAGAAACCATATCTGTCGAAATTGAGCTTCGCTGGGTTGTAACGTGGAGCCGGGCGTTACATGATAACAGATGCGAAATTATTAATTCGGTAAAATAAAAAATTATCATATAAGCAAATTTATAACCAAACACATTTTTTGCCTTAATCTGTATACGTACATATATACATAAATGAAGGTCTAGATCACACGCACGGTGGGCTAAGGAAAAGTATAAGCCATAGATGCAGAAATAAACATTCCCCTCCACTGGACTTATTTGCTGCAAGACTTGCGGAGGTTGCCGACCTTTCATGTCACTCTAGTTTAGTGAGAGTATGATGCTGCATAATTGAGTAATCGATAACGCGATTATAAACATCTGGCTCCGAGATCATTGATATATCCTTTCTGTTATTTCAGCCGTTCATTAGAGCTTCTGCAGCAGCCTGTTTAACATAATGTGGAAATATACTTTCCAAACAGTACGCCCAACAAACGCAACCGGCGAGTGCGATGGTACATCAAGGATTAGCCGAATAGAACTGGTCAGATCTTGCAGATTGCTGTTCAGCTATACCTGTTAAGACTAAAAATAAAACGATCTAAACCAAACTGAGTAGTGCATGCAACGCGAGTGTTGTGATGTCCTCATCAAAGCCTGTATCAATAATATAACTAAACAAGTTGGAAGCAAAGAAACATCCTTCTCGAACACCCAAGCAAATTAAAAAAATTATCAAAGACCCTAACTAGGGTGAATACAAGCCAATGCGCCATTATAACAGGCTAGAGCTGCGAAACGAATTTTTTTCCGAAATAACAATATCAAAGTTTTATCTCAAATCACAATCCGCGTTCGAGACGCGGAATGCATTATTTTCTCTTAAACACCATAAAGCTGCAGTTCGCAATGATCTGCATTAAAAACATCGATTATTATATTTTGTGGTAAACATGATATCGCTCAGTGAAAAACTACAAATTAAAAATTTTTTCTGTCATGGAATTAATGTAAATGCAATAATGCATTACGCATTGTTTGCATAGTGACAAGTTAGTTAAAATAGGAACAAAAGGATATGCCTTAGTAAGCGTGAACAAAACTACAAATCTGATGCATACATCACCATCAGTACGAGCCGGTACTACATTTATAACAATCTATATATCTAGTCACTAGATGTGCGACAGTCAGCCGGTACAATCTCCACCATGGTCTACTGCACACATTCGTTGCTTTCTTACTGACAATTCGTCAATAGGTGTGCAGCAAAGTACTTAATGGCTGGTTTAATCATCATAATTCTATTCATATACTAATTAAGAATGTTTAAAATGCAGCTAAAGACTCTTCGTCACATCATCAGGTGTATGCAATCAGAGCATTGCGCTGAAGTAGTATGGTCCAATCAGAGTGCAGCTTTAAAAGGCGTATACTGTTGCATATATAACGTTCAGGGTAGTATAATTTTTAGACCACATTCGTGACCGCAATGGATAGCGTAGGCGGGATAATTACGTTAGACCAAATAGTAGCGTACCAAACAGTGTAACATGCCTTCATGGAACGTACACAGTTTATTGAGAACCACTGTTTGCAAGAATAACACGCTTAGACCGTATAGGCAAACAGAGTTTGTTGGTTATAATCTATGACCGAATAATTTCTGATTCGCTTACTATTTAGACTTTTCATATACTTAAATTACGAGAAGTCACTGCTGCAATTGCTGTACTGGAGAGAGAAATTAGTAAACTTAAACTCTTGTGTGGTTGCCAGATTTTAAGGATAAGTCGGCTAAAGGAAGAGAGCAAAACGGGGTAGTTCAACTGGCGTTGCACTCTGAAAGGTCAAAGTAGAACTAATTAGTTACTAGGTTTCACAGTGCGTACCATCTTCCTCATTGATATCGGAACTACCCACTTTATCTTGACATTCACTTTTGAATAATGCATCTTCCCTCACGATTTTCTCTCTTCTGTATGCTTTGCTTCTTCTGGCGATTTTTATTTTTAACTTTTTCCAGAAGTTTGACTTTCTTAAGCAGAGACTTATTCTTGCACAGCTCTTGAGCATCAATTAATATCAGCGCCTCAGCACCAGGAATTCCGCAATTGATGTCTACGACGCCAAATTACGGCGAAGGAGCACCTGACGTACGGAAGAATTGAGATAACTCCGCAGCAACATCAGAACCACACTCGTCCGTAAACACAATTGATGCTGTTGCCGACAAGCCTGAGCTATTCGTTTCTGTCGGCCGATTACGATCCGATTTCGACAACAAGATGAATTAACTACTACAAAAGCGAAGAAATGTGCTCAAAAATAAAGGAAAACATTATGGCGCGTAATCAAATGTTTTAGAAAATTTGTAAATGTCTACAAAATTTAAATCAATACAATCTTTTTCGTTAACCTATAGCCGAGTCATACTTATAGTCTTATATCTTTACTTTAAGCCACTTCTCTTCGAGTAATTTTGGCTAGAACGACAGCTCGGGTTTCCATGACGAAGTAACGATAATAACGTTTGATAGTAAGTACCAGAAACTATAATACCAATTATTTATTTAGATCACGGTAGCCAGCTTGAGATAAACATCAATACCTTAATACAATTTACCTGATTTTCGGATTGCGTACCGAAATATTTGAATCCACTGTCATCATGATTTTTGCAGATATTTCGGGTTCCAATTACGGAACCCTTTTTCAATGCCAATTCAAATATTTCGGTACGCAATCCGAAAATCAGGTAAATTGTTTATTTCCTGTCGCGCAACATGTTTCTTTTAAACCTTAATACAATTATTTGTCATTACATAAACCAGAAAAGGCAATTAATCCAACAGAGTGTTTTAGTCCTTAATTTGTCCACAAGATGAATTACTTTTACTTCATTAGTTTTTGTTTTAAAACTTTTGCTGAATTGTGGACAGGCGAAGGTTGCCGCCAATAGCTGTCGAAATATATCCCACGAACAAAACAACTGGAACTCAGCCTACGTTACTCACAACACAGATTATATAATGTTGATAAAGCCAGTTTCGTAACTTTTACATTATTTTTTTATAATTAGTTTTCAGTTTAAACTAAGCGTTTTTTAATGTAGCAAAGACAATTTATCCAACAAACCGATTTCGGCCTAATTGGGTCCACAGTATGAATTGTCTTTGTTAACTTAGTTTATACCGACATATAAGAGGATTGGTGTTCCTCTCAAGCTCGCAAATTTGATTTAAATAATTGTTACCACCATGCATTCATTGATAGTTCAGTACAAAACTTCACCGTATAACGCTGACCGACAATATTTCTTAATAAACGTTACAGATTCACATAAAAGCCAAAACATTCAACAAAAGAAATACAACTATAAAGTTTATATATATATATATACTATATATTATATATATATATATATATATATATATATATATAGGTGTGTGTGTGTGCATAGGTCATCGTTAAAAGAGAAAGCAAAATTCTCATTTAAATTAATTTGGCTATAAAAGGACTTGCTACTTAAATATTATAGTAGCATGTGATTTATACAAATAATTTAGGAATCCTCAACATTGTTGATGATCCGTGCTAATAATAACTACTATAACATTTTAGAAGAACGAAAATCTGCTAGACATGTTAATAATAATTTAAAGTTACGAATGTTGTTTTAATTCTTTAAAGAGTCTTATAAGATTGTGCACCGAAGCAATTACATTTTTATTTGCCTAACTTCAAAAGCCGACTAATTAAGAGAGTGACATTTCCTACATGGCGTAAGGTCAGCGAATACAAATCTCAAGGATGGCGTTCAGGCCCACAGCAAATGCCTCAGACCACTCTCTATCAATCACAAAATCTTCAGCTATTGCCCGAGTCATAGGATGTATAATCTGAAATAAGAAATGGCATTTATCGTATGTAAAAATCCTGTAGTATCCCAAAGAAGAACAACAGAAACTGTATAAACGTATAGTTTAATATCCTTAGTTGCGGTGAACTAATATATATGCAATTGTGTATGAGGTATTGCATACCTAGTTCAAATAGGACCAGAAGGGTAAACCAAATTCTGCATGAACGAAAGGTTAAATGTCATGTGCACATTTTTTCGAGCTTACTGGCGACTCATCAGTAGGAGTCGGAATTATGCCTTATAAACACCAAAAGTTTGGTCAAGAAATGCTGAACAGTTGGACAGTACAATCTCCAATATGGATGTGTATTCAGGCAGTAACGAAAATAACTTCATGTAAAACCTTCCGCAATGTGACTTCAAAGTCAACTCACAGCATATAACATACACTGAGCCTGTAAAAGGTACCAACACTATGGTCCTTAAAAGTCGAGTCGGCACATTGTTCCAACATAATTGATTTCAAGCTATGTTAAATTTCACTCAAATTGATAATTAAAACTACTTCTGAACATCTCTTACTACAGCAATTTCATACACTCTGGCCTTGATCGATATCAGTTTTCCCATTTCACGGCAAGCATGACACCATTCAATTAAATATAGAATAATTATAGTTCCTTTAGGAGAGCTAATACATATCCATTTGTGCAGTAGGTGTTGCGCAACTAGTAACAAATGCGTTAAAATAGGACCAGAAGGATACATCAAAGTCAGCATGAAAGAATTTCAAACAATTTCGTGTATACACGTGTTCCGTGTCTACTGGCGACTCAACAGTAGGAACCGGCCCTACGCCCTATACACACTATACATTTGGTCAATAAATATAGGACAGGTTGGTGGTACGGAATCCTATACATATATGTATACAAGCATTAATGTAGTTTACCTCATGTCAAGTCTTCGGCAATGTAACTTCAAAGCCAACTATATATAATAAATAATAAGTTTTTAAATGGTCCCAACACAAACATTTTACAGAAACCGAGAATGTACAGGATACATACAAAATCTTATTCGCAATACCAAGCTTCTACTAGGTGCGCGTTACTTACTCGACAATTTTGCATAATCAAATACCCGGCGGACCACGAATTTAGAACGGCTAGGAAAAACTAAACCCGGTTTATTTGTCAACAGCCGATGTATGTCCGAAATGTCATTCATGTTTGGCTTTGGTATAATTCCTGTTAATAAATTCTAAACGTTACCTGTGCAGTTTTATGGAGGTCGAGATTAATCAACCTATAATTTGAGCGTTTCTCTCCGGTAAGGCAGAATGTAAAAGTATATTACTATCATGATTAGTTAGGGTCGACCCTCATTTCTATGACTTCTGACCAGTAAAATAACCGAATTAATTAAATTTGTCTGCAATTACACAATTTGTCGTAAGCCACAGTACCGTCATTAGGCTAGTCTGCTAAAGACAGTGAAAAGTAACGCAACTAACAAAATTAAAAGGGTCATTTTCTATTTGCCAGGAGTCAATTCAATTATAACAGCTGCACATTTTATAAATTCTATTTTGAAAAACATGTTACGTGTACAGAATGCGAAAAACCTATAGGATCAAGGAGATACGCTATAAACAAACACATACATACAGCAGCGGAGACTTATTATTTTATAGTTTGAAAATTTAACTTATCTCCTAAACTATAGCGTTTGTAATCTTCACAGATAGGATACATATCATATATAGTGAGTTTGCTTTGATATCGCGTTACTGAAGACATTATATGAAGTTGATATTATTACTGTGTGTATATACAGGTTTACACATTCGTAAAGGAGATTGTACGTGATTGACGGTAGTTCTGATACGTTGTCCGACGACTGGTTAAATACAATAGAATTGGTGTTTACTTCAAGCTCACAACCTTGATTTAAATAATTTTTACTACCACCCGCGCAATCAACTGTTTAATCAAGAAAAATATTGCAAATATTAACTAATGCGTTACTAAGAGTCAATGTTATTGCTTACAACATCAATATTTCGGAAAACGGTAAATAGAACATTGGTTTACAATCAAATATTGCTAGAAGCCCTGTTTACGAAATCCACATTTTTACAAACATAAAACAATTCGAAACTAAATTCCAGAGGAAGGTGACACAATAACACAATTTCAGACTTCATACATTCGGCATAGCCAGAACAGATTAGGCACACTGAAAGAAATAGATAAAAGGGACGAAATCCATTACACACCAGTTAGCGCTAAAGTTGGAGTTAAAATAATGGACTTTGATCGAGAAACATCCTGCACAGAACCAAGCTTGTCAAATCAATATTTCCACAGGGAAAATACTTATCCCAGAACAATCTTACTTGAAAATGGCTGTGCAAAGGAATTGAATTATGCGGACTATCAGCAGTTACAGAACAGATCGGATACATCAAAAGAAAATAAGGAACAAATGGAAAACAGATCTTACAGCCAATTGAGAAATGCTGACGATACCATCAAAGATATGAGTGCTGGTCAAGAGATATCGAGTATCAATGAAGAAACAAGTCGTCTAAGTAACATTTTTCCAAACTTAGACAATAAAGCAAAATCAAAGTCTCAAGACTACCATTATTTCGAGAACTTCTTTAATGAAGTGCGAAAAATAAAGGAACGCTTGGAAGAAGACCTAAGCAAGCAGAATAGAAACGTTCACGTATCAAGCGAAGATGCGAGATTCCATCATCTCCAGAGTAGTTTAAACAAATTTGAAGAAGCGGTTAAACAATTTAAAGTAAAACGTCAAGGGTAAAGCTGAAACGCATTTCATTCAAAACGATGGACGTTGCTGGGGAGGGTGTGGATTAAGGGACATGGAGGTACGGCACGCAATTTATTGATTAGTCACTTATTTCCCATCCTTGCTACGTTCAAATTTTCGATTTTTTTAGCTTATATATATTTATGAATAAAGATGTTCATTTGTGAATACTTGAGAAGAAAACAAGAAAGCAACGATTTTACGTATCTGATAAAATTTCTTTTTTATTTTTACACATGGATAGGCTACAATGAATTATATAGAATAACTAAAGTTGAATCTAAATTGCACATATTTTTCCCTTCTATTTTAATAATTTAATGTGTGATGGTTAATTTAAGTAAACTGTGAGTAGGGCTTGGAGCTGTGAAGAGATTGTGAATTTATACTTCGCATTGTATTTTGAGTGGCTAATGTATTATTGCTTATATACTTTGTATATGTGCACACTTAAATAACACAACAGTCTTTGTACTTCTTTATTGTATAAATCTACCTGAATCAAATGTCTTTTTTATATTTTAAAAATGTCTCTAACAATATTTGATAGACCGTATGTGGTTTGAATCCAAATAAATAATTCTATTTTATTGCAATGTCTTTCTCTCTCATATATATATATACATATATATATATATATATATATATATATCCAAATAAAAATGGGTAAATATAATTAGTCGTTTATATTTCAATTTTCGTATATGTTCTAAATATAAGGCAGAAAATTACAGTCAGTCACTTAGTCAGCTAGAAATATGAACTAATTTACACTGATTGAGATAACGAGCCAGACGCGAAGGGCAAGTTTCAGCTGCCGAAGGAATCTTTGGCCACTGGCATCCTAGGCAGATGCACTCATCAGCCTTGGTGGCAGGTATCACAAGAGATGGACAACTCATGGCCACAAGCCATCATCACTAGAAATGAGCGCCATAGTGTTCCTTTACAGTCCATATTTAACAATAAACGACGTATGGTTATATATATATATATATATATATATATACTATATATATCATGTGTCCAACCTGAAAGTCAAAGTGATATGTTCCTGCCATATATAACCATAGGGAGTGACAAAAAATTATAAATCCAGCAAAACAATATTTTGGACAAATTATTAGTGACATTTACGAGAGAGAGAGAGAGAGTGAGAGGCAGAGAGAAGGAATACCTATCTACTATGAGTAAGTTTATCAGGATAACTCACAGAAATGGGTGATCTTGTTGCAGATGTCTGGTAGAATCATCTTCGTAACTTTCTTTCCTTAGTAGGGCAAGTTAGCTGCGAGGTTTGGTTTGTTTATGATGTGATACAGTGAAATCCGCAAGGAAGCTGTATTACTGATGCTCCCTTGCCAGAATGCTAACTTGGCTATTATAAATAAATAAATAAATAATATATATATATATATATATATATATATATATATATATGGTTATTAGAAACTTTTGGCTTTTGTATGGCTGTGCATGATAATGATGATGATGATGATGATGATGATGATGATGATGATGATGATGATGATGATGATGAAGGAAAAGAATATTTGGCAGAAACGGTTCTTTTATATGATAGAATTTCTTTTTCTTTTTGTATGAACATTATGACTGGCTATTCAAAATAATGGCATGCCAGAAGCAGTGATCGGGTGTGCTCTAGCAATTTTAGTCTCGTTACCCACGGCGTGTCATTTCCAAGTACACAGTTTTATAAATTTTCCTCTGAGCATAGAATGTCAATCAGTTGCTTAACTGGACTCGAACTGTGTCAACCCGTAAACATAAGACCCGAAATCGCAATTTTATATTAAATTTAACATTAATAAAAATAAAGTTAAGGCATCATCCCAACAATTCAGTACAATATATTAAATTGAATTTAATTTAACAATATTATTTATCAGATCAAATATGTGAATTTAAGCTGCTTATCTAGCTTTGACAAGCCAAGCTTTATAAGGCGATAAATGTGTCAAGCAGTTCAGCCACATTCGATCGATTGTCGGAGTTCTGGTGGGACGTTTGGAAAAACAGGATTATTGCACCTTCGGGTCGGAGACAGATCAACCGATCTAGTGAGAGCCACGGTAACTCTGCTTCTTTACCGTCGGTACTCACAATAAAGCAACAACGAGAGACTCATAAATGCCCGTGCGGCTATCAGAAACTTACAAAATTTCGCAATTTGTCTTACAATCACGTGGACTGTTTCAGAGACCCTATTAATGCGTTAGTTTATAATGAGTAATACGTACTAAAAGATTAGATAAAATACGTTAGATATCGAATAAATGTATTAAAATTATTTTCAATAAACTTATTTTGTATACCTTTTCTTCAACATCCCACTTGTTTTGTTTTGTCTTGAAGTAAATAACACAAAATCAAAGACTGTTCAACTACACAGGCAGCCATCAGAAGAAATGGAAAGATGTTAGTCCACTTAACATTTTACAGAACGAAGAAAGCAATGGCGATACAGCAAATAAATCAATAAACATATTTGTTAGACTAAATTCTAGGTAAACCGTAGTAAAAATGAAGAAAAAACTGTTAATGAAAAAATTTTATTCCACCACAAGAATACCACAGGAATAAAAGAGCAAACGTACAACACTTGATGAAATTCTAAAAGACAGGAAGGCAACAAAGAATTGTAGCCCAAATAAGGCTCAACGCACTTGATTCTAATCAATCACGGCAAAATAACCCAGCAATGGAACATGCAATGGCTTAATACTAATGATCGATTAGTGCCATATTGTCGACAAAATTTAAGTTTTTCCAGTTAATTGTTGTTACCAAAGAAGTAATTAAGGACCGTAACGCTGCGTGCGGTTAGGTTCTCTTTAAAAACAGAAATGATTAACCATCGAACCCCTTTCAGCAGATAAGCATACAACTCCATAAACAAAACTAGAATTTAGAACGGTACAGTTGACGCACAGTGCTGGGAAAAATACAATGGCAGATCAACAGAAGCGTCAGGCAGTTTACACTATCGTCTAGACTTTGCCAGCCTGAGCAAGTGCTGGCGTAGAGCAACTTGTTTCTCGCGGAAACTGCGTTTCATGCCCTTTTGTCGAGCTTTGTGCTTCACCATCTGGAAAGTCTTCCTCTTGCGTTTCTCTCTGTTAGTAGTGCTCGCGTGTGGGTTCAGGCGATTCACCTAAAACAAAAGCATGGTTTGTGTGTGCCCATAAATGTCAGAATAATAAATAGTGGAAATCAATACTGACCAAAATAAAAAATAAAATCAATTCATGCAAATATTTGTCTTCAATACGAACCCATATTTGATTTTCTGCAACACATTCAGAGAATAGCATACATACATCTGAGAGTAGGTTACCCTGAACAAGTAACTATTTCGAAACTACTTATATAATAAACATTGCGCATATAAAAACAAACGGTTATGTTTTTCCATGGACATAATCGAACGTGAAGTATGCGGCAGAACCGTGCAACGTTGTATTCAATATATATACACTGCATAGTGTTTTTATGAAGAAACAACAAAATTTTAAACAATAATTGAATGCACGGATGGTGGTAAGAATTCTTTAAATCAACTTTGCGAGCTTGAAGCAAGCACCAATCCCACTATATTTAACCAGTCGTCGAACAAAATAACATAGTGCGTTGCGACTGGTGGTAGTTTTGTTATGCTGTTCTACGACTGGTTAAATATAGTGGGATTGGTGCTTACTTCAAGCTCGCAAATTTGATTTAACGAAAAAAAACGTTTATTTAAAAAAGTCAAAAAACATTCTATCGGAATTACAACAAATTGTAGAAAAAACTGGACAGGCGACATCAAAGTCATCAATAACGATGACAGAAATTGCACTAAAAAGGGTGATTGCACTGCAATCTGCACAGTATACGCTGCTTCGAATAGACCAAGATAAAACTCGAGAACAAAGTGACATGAATGACGACATGCGGTGCAAGAACATTAGTACACGCAAAAGCCACCGAAGCGAACACCTGGTCAAAATCCACTCTATCAATACAGGAGCATGTATATACAAATTAGTTCAGTTGTGACGAGAAGGATAAACCAAAGACAGCATGAATGGAAAGTATAATCTCATGCACATTCGTTCCGTGCTTACTGGCGACTCATCAGAAGAAGTCGGTATTACGCCCTTTAACCACTATATATTTGGGTTAAGAATGTGGGATAAAAGGACGGTAAAATCTCCTAAACGAAAGTGTAAACCTGCAATGGTGAAGCTAACATCATATAAAGTCTACGACAATGCGACTTCAACGCTAACTCTTTCTATGTAATATATATACCGAGTCTGTAAAGGATACTAACATTATTGTACCGAAAAGGTACATGGTACTAAAACTATGGTTGCCGAGTCGGTACATGGTACCAACCTGATTGATATCAATTTGTGCTATAGTTCACCGAAATTGAGAATTAAAACAATTTCTGAACACTTTTTACTCCAGTAAATCTATACACTCTGGTCTTGATCGATATCAGTTATCACATTTCGCGGTAAGCATGACATCATTCAATACAATAGATAACTGTTAAATACTGTTTGTTGGGGAGAACTAATATATATGTAAGTATGTATTAGGTGTTGCGAATCTAGAAGCAAATTAGTTCAGTTGTGACCAGAAGGAAGGACGCACTACCGGCTCCTACTGAGGAGTCGCCAGTAAGCACGAAATGAATGTGCATGAGATTATACTTTCCGTTCATGCTGCCTTTGGTTTATCTTTCTGGTCAAAACTGAACTAATTTGTTACTAGGTTCGCAACGCCTAAGCGACTTATAAGTTTATTCGTCGGTTTTTGGTTATTTCTTCTGCACTGCTTGAGGAAACGTTTTGGCACAACATCTGATTGTAAACACGATTTGAAGAACTTAATTCTTTCTAGAAGTTTGACACATACAGTTGGGTGCAAAATAAGTGTTTAGCTCCTTACGGGTAAAAGGCTGACCCCTCTTTAATAATCTTTATTATGCCCATTTCTTTCGAATATTACACAGTATATTTCTAATTAGGAAGAAAAAACACAAATAACAAGGATAAGGCCATTAATTTCGTGAATACTAAAAATCGCTCTGCAATCATTCATTTATATACATTCTGGGTTTTCAATTGATTATGCTAGTGGTAACAAATCTGACTCGCTTTTACTTCTATTTCTTGTTTTGGCTGGTTGGTAAGTGTGTATATATATGCATATATATATATATATATATATATATATATATATATATATATATCGTCTACGATAATGTTCTTAGGTATCAATTCCAGAAGCATATATCTAAAAAACGCGCTTTCACCTGATATTCTTTTCGCATTTATCGGAGAAATAAAGCACATGAAATAATTTGGTTTAAATAGAAAACACGGTAAATTTGTATAGCTAGTATTCAAGAATGTTTTTCGAAGCTTTAATTAAATATTTTTGCTTGAACAAATCCTATATATTCAAGTGCAAAATTTGATATAATTTTTCTATTGTAAGCAGAGAATATAGGCCTATCAACACAAGGCTCGAAACAAGGATAAGTCGAAACCTTGCGCAAACATTTGTCAAACGGAGTAAACATAAAGCAATTAAATTCTATATCTACCATGCCAACAACTATTCAGTTTTGAACTAGGCACAATCAGAAGCAAACTATGTATGATTTTCTAAATTATTTAAAATAATAAACCTAATCTTTTCTTATAAACGTCAAGAAGACAAGTCAAATAGTATTCAAATAAAATTTAAATAGACCCATCTTTCTTAAATTCTGCATCATGATTACGCAAATAAACATGACTTAGACTGATGTGATTGCCTACTTTGTTTTACTGATTACTTATTATTTTATCTTAACATTTGGCGTTATTCACTTTTTTTACAAATCATAGTCATATAGCAGTAAAGCATCAATCAATAACGACTTTTGTATTTCTGTCTGTGATAAAGATGATGATGAGTTTCAGGAAAAATAAGGAGGAAGAACACTGACATCAAAATCGGCTTAATTGCGTATCCTACTTCCGATCATGTTACGCAAGGTGGACTACATCATTCTTCTGTTGCTCTCAAAATGGTCCAGAGAAAAACCACTAAAATTGAATCCAGTCACACGATTCAGCCCTAGGTCCTTTTCTGGTCCTATACACAGATGAGTGTGCTGCGTCCACGCAAGTAACATGAATTTTTTTTTATAAAAAAATCACTTGCCTTATACCCGTATTTCTCCCTTTCCTCTCTGCCGGTTTGCACCGCCTCCAGCCGCTCGGCTTTCGATTGCTTCGGTCGTTTGGCCAGACGCATAATTGCACTCATGCTGACGAGATCCGGATGGCTGTACGCCAGTTCGCCTTTCTTTCCAACACCAGCATCATCACTTTCGTCGTCGCCATCATCGCAGGCATCGTCTTCCGCGTTATCCGACTCATCCAAATCTGCAGCCTGCTCAAGATCAACTGCTGACGCCTTACGCTTTCGACTGAGTAGCGCGAATTGTTTCTATGATCAAAGGAGAGAAAGTACAACATAGTTTACACGCATATGATAACATGTAGAACGACCTGTAATTTAGAAAAAGGAACAATCCTTCAGATCTAAATATAACTTTAGTGCGTACAGTTAGCATTTACTTCTCCGGTCTACTGATTATTCAATAACAGATCAACGAGTGTGCCTAATCCGTTTCATTGCAATTAGTGTACCTGTTCATGTACAGCTAAACATTTTTTTGCTTTTAGCTGAAATGGTTCGAGCTGATAATTTAGCAGAAAGAGATTATAAATAAGACCGTAACCATCAAGATGGTTTTCGAGAATGGCAATTGTTAGTGTCAAATATACAAAACAGTAACCAAATATTAGATGATTTATCAATTGCTAATCTCAAAAGAATTACAGATCCACATATATACATTCAAACATCTATACATATTTACGTACACGCATACATACATACATACATACCTTCATACATACATACATACATACATACATACATACATACATACATACATACATACATACATACATACATACATACATACATACATACATACATACATACATACATACATACATACAATACATACATACATACATACATACATACATACATACATACATACATACATACATACATACATACATACATACATACATACATACATACATACATACATACATACATACATACATACATACATACATACATACATACATACATACATACATACATACATACATACATACAGCATACATACATTACATACATACATACATACATACATACATACATACATACATACATACCTTCATACATACATACATACATACATACATACATACATACATACATACATACATACATACATACATAAATACATACATACATACATACAAACATATATACATACATACATACATGCATGCATACATAAATAAGGACAGACATACATACATGCTCAAACATGCACACATAAACGGAGATCAAGGGCGCCGCATTGTGGATTTCACTAAAGCGTGTGTTAATAAGACAGAATTAACCTGGCCTATTAACTAATCCAAGTTTGCCGTTAGACTCCCACAAATTTCCCCTAATTAGTTATTTAGGTCACTGCGGTATGATCAAGTAAACGCTGTAGTTACAAATTATTTCAGTTGTGACCACAAGGATAAACCAAAGACAGCATGAACAGAAAGTACAATCTCATGCACATTCGTTTCGTGCTTACTGGCGACTCATCAGTAGGAGCCGGTATTACGCCCTTTAACCACTATATATTTGGTAGAAGAATGTGGAATAATAGGACGATATAAAAGTAACCCTCTTTGACGAAGAACACTGTTCTGCGATATTTCAATGTAGACACGAACGCGGCCAGAAGTGTTTGTGTGTAGAGCATGTATAGCATTTCAAATTAAGTAAGCCTACCATTTATCGACATAATAATGAAAGGAACATTTCGGTACACTGAGATAATTGCACAAAGTCTACAAAATGTGGCCACCAATGTACCTTCCTTAAAATAAAATTATTATCTATAAAACTTCATCCTGACCTGAACCCCACTTGTTCTCTTGTATGGGATTTACGAGAAGAGATGAGAAGGCGTGAAATCATCGTAGCAAACAACCTAGATACGACCGACCTCAAGCTTATAATACGATGATTATCGTACGGAATTCAACTACCTTTTCGAGGGCAGAAACAATAAGCGACTCGATCCAAGAAACCAGTACGATCTTCTCATTCCACATCATCATCATAATCATGTCATTATGTCCAGCCATACAAAAGTCAAAGTGACTCGTGTTTCACTGCCATATAACTATAAGGAGTGAGAATATATATATATATATATATATATATATATATATATATATATATATATATATATATAAATGAAAACAAATAATATTTCAGAAAAATTATTATTGCGATTTAAGAGAGAGAAGGAATACCTAGTTACTATGATGCAGCTAAATCTGTCCACAACGCCATTATGGCCAAGTTAGCATTCGGGCAAGGCGACACCAACAATAAAACTTCTTTGCAGTTTTCACTGTATTACTTCATAAAACGACCAAACCTCGCAGTTAACTCTGCCCTACTAAGAAAAGAAAGTTAGGAAGATGATTTTACTAGACATCTGCAAGAAGATCGCCAATGAGCTCGATTCGATGCCATATCACTAAGGGATTCTAACGAAGAACTATGGTGCGCACGAGGACCCCATCCTGGCAGACGATTGGGTCATCTACTACCCAATTTGGATCGAAGTGACTTCAATTGTTTCTGCCATTTCAAAATCTGCCTACCTTGTTTCTTACGCCAATTTAGTGCCGGATGCGACAACAGAGCTCTACTAGGCAATCGAAATGAGGACAAAACGTGACCGAGCCAACGAAGTTGATGGAGCCTTATCTGTTTTTCTAACGAGGAGCACTTATAGTCAGATCCAAAAATACGTCTACGGATGTCAACGTCAGTTATTCGTTGTTGGTAACCAGCATTTGCTAAACTTCTCAAACAACGATGATCGAATGCCAGTAAGCGTCTCAAGTCATCAGCCCCAAGAGGCCAAGTTTCACTAGCATATAGTAAGACTGCGCGTATGGATGCATTTTAAACACGACCTTTAAGGCAAAGTGAAATATTCGCGTTTCTCCATAAATGATGAGGGTTCGAGAAAGCTACCCTTGCTTTCGCGATTCGTATTCACACCTCGTCGGACATATTGCCTACCTTATTGATAGAGCTCCGAAGATATGTAAACATATCGACTATGTCTAAATCTTCATTCTGCAATCGCAACGTTGGAATGAGTGGTGGGTGATCCTGTAGCAGTATCTTACATTTAGAGGGTGCGATTTTCATATCGAAAGGCGGAACAACGTCTGTTAATCTATTTAAGGTGGCCTGGGCAGCATCCCGATTGACGAATATTAGTACGATATCGTCCACTATCCTTAAATAATCCTGGAAGCATATCATCGTAAGAGAAAGATAAGTCAACGTCGTACAATTTGTCGCCACTATCCTTGAATGAGCTTGGAAGCTTTGCGATACTGGAAAGATAAAATTGCATTCGATATTTAAAACTCTGATGGCTTTTCGAGATTAGCATTCAACATAATCAACACGCGTTTTGTCAGGAATCGTAATTGATGTGAGTACACAAGAAAACTGATGGCTGCAAATTTATGTTTCACCTTTCTGTCAAAGTAAGGTGCTAAAGTAGAGTACAAAGTAGGTCATGAAATGCTCGAGCGAATGTTATAACGCAAGCAATTGGGACAAATTTGAAATTTTAACTATTATAATGCTAAAACACATTGATACAGTTTATGGACAATTAAAAAAATAACTTTCACCTAGATAATGATGTCATCCTTACTGATTAGACAAGTGATTCGCCATATAAATTTCAGCTCGATGGCCTGCAGTGCGTAGCCAATCCTATCTTATACACCTGGCAGTAAATTGCAATATAGACATATATTCTATAAGAACTATAAAATGTGATGCTTCAGAGCCATTTCCGTCGATGGCTTCCTATATACAGGCATGCACAAAGTGGATTCCAAACATCTTCATTGCTCCCCAAGGTACAAGCAAAGGGTCCTGGCATGTTCCATAAAACAATTCGAACCGAAGTGAAAGCACGCTCTGCAAGGGCATTTTGAATATCGTTTGCGAAATTTTATGTATGCACGTGCTTTATGACAAGGACGTAACATCAAGTGTTGTCGAACTTTATGACCGAAAAAATGAGCAGTGAGGCTATTCATGCATTACACTACAAAACTGACATAGTTTAAATTGTGTAGCTAAAACAAGAACCTAGAAGCATTTTAATTAGTGAGCTTAACACCGCTATTCAACTGATGGATATGAGGTTTTATCAAGATGAAACAGATACAAGAAATCTATGGAACATCAGAGGAAAAACAATATATTTATATAACCTTTTTGTTAGCTTGATGTCTGCGCATCAGTTCAAAGTCTTCTTGTGTAAAAATACGATTCATCGCTTCCTCTCTGGCTCTGGTTAGAACATCTTGAATCGGTACCAATTTAGCCAAAACTGTCAGATTTGACTTCGTATTTTCACCAGCGACATCTGTCTGTTTGCTCGTAGACTGCTCAGAAATGGCTTTGCTATTTACGGCCACCGCATTCGTTTTTTGAGCGCCGACCCCATCAGTATCTTCTTCATCACTAGGAATTTCTTCATCTTCTTCTTCACTCGAAGATGCAATAACATCATCGTCATCTTCTGAACAGGTATCCGATTGGCTTTTCACAAAGTCTACATGAGGATGAAAAAGATGATACACAGAAGAAAGCACAGGTCATACGTCAATTCTTTTTTGAATCAACATCCGAATCAAAGTTAACCTAGTCATCATCTGCAGTATCAGTATGCAGAACAATAAAGATTGCGTTGTCATTCGAATCACGCAATTAGGTTTATCAATTTGAAGTAGTCTTATGAAAAAATTAACCGATCTCAAAAAAAAACAAATACTGTAACAATAAAAGCTGCGTTAGTCAAAACGCAGATCAGGTAATTTAGGCAGATTACTTGTTGGATCTCAAGATAGTTAAATTAAGATCCATACCTTTCGCCCGAACGTAAAGTTTTTGGATAGACAAAAAACATTGGTCAGATAAAAGAAACGCCTTCAGGAATTCGTACCTTAATCCTCAAACTCTCACCTTTGTTAGAAATGGTAAAACTATTCAAAGCTATTTTCCGACATGCCAGTTTTAGTTGTATACCATCAGATACGCCGATTCGGTAAACACATATTGTAGAACGTGTAAGACCTAACATCACCACACCACTCACAGTTTCACGCCTCAAAGACGCCATATATTGACCAAGCTGACTCTGATCACATACTTCCGAGTAGCAGAACTAACAGATACATTGATGCAGAATTTAGAACCCCACAGACAGAAGAATAGCTTATTTTTGTAAATGTCACTTACAGGATGGAGTTTGTCGTAGGCACTGACACAGCCGCATAAAACAATTTTAGGCATATTGTTTGTAATTAACACTGGAGAGCCAATCCCTACGTACGATTGTCGCCACCTCACACTGAACTTAGGTTTACGCCGCAAATTTTCACCTTATTTTTTAAAACGTATAAAAACATGCTAGATCTAGAATTCCTATTAATTTATAGACTAATTATAAATCTTGCTGACCAGATTCGTGCTTACAGACTTCAGTTAAACAGTTGTTAATTTTAAAAGATGAATTTTGTTGCGCAGTGCTGTCCTTCTTGTTGTGGATTTGACCGCATTTTTCTTGTGCAGGACAATTGATAACACTTATAGGTCGGTAAAATCCTGAATTTTCATTTTCAGGTGATGTAATTTTTGGCCTCAATTGATGGGTTCTCACTTGTCCCTTCTTCTTTAAGCCTTCAATTAGCTGATTGTCTGAAAATGACGTTGGAACAAGATTTTCCATTGTTCTTCTTCCTAATTTTCGAGCCCGAATTTCCAGTCTCATCTTCAGGGTTGACACAATACGCACAGGAATCAAACACAACTTGTGGCAGTTGTTAATTTTATTGCTTTTGTATCGCATTGTTTAATAGTATTGCTTATATATATTTATATATGTGTGTGTGCGTGTGAGGAGGTGCTACAAAATGTTCAAGTTTGTGACTGATTAGAAATTGTGCAGCCGAAATTTCCAGTCAAGTACAATGTATGTGAGACTACTAGAGGTGAGAGCCGTATATATATATATATATATATATATATATATATATATATATATATATATATATATTTGAGCTAACTTACGTAGGCCTTCATCAGTTGCATTTTATTTTACAAGTTTAACAAACAAAATGCACCTGATGAAGGCCTACGGTAAGTTTGTCCGAAATATATAGCAAAAAGAAAACTACTGGAACAATGAAAGCTGCGTTAGTCAAAACGCAGATCAAGTAATTCCAATTAATCCAGGTCCGCAATTAAAACCTTCTTTCAAGAAACATTTAACATGGAATTATAGCAGCAGCGCCGTTAAATGGTATAATAAATATACACTGGTGAAACAACAACACGTGAGGCAAGTAGGCTAGCTTCATTTGTTTCGTTTGTTAAACTTGTGAAACAAAATGCAACTGATGAAGGCCTACGGTAAGTTTGGCCGAAATATATAGCAAAAAGAAAACTACTGGAACAATGAAAGCTGCGTTCGTCAAAACGCAGATCAGGTTATTTCAATTAATGGATAGTCTTTCGTGACATCATGTCGAATCTCGACTATAAAATGTGTTTTGTTCAAGGCCTGAAAACTCACCCAAAATATCTTATTTTCTTTCTTCACCTATTAATAGACAATGGTATTAATATAGTTTCTGATAAGATGTAAATTGCAACGATAGATTATTTCCTAGGGTATAGTATGGCACAGCAAGGTATTCCACATTTGCCTTCACAAACTGATTCGATCTATAACCTTTCTTTGTCTAAGACTTTGAAAGAATTGCGGAAAAGATTTGGTTCTCTCATCGGTCTCATCGGTGCGTCCACGCAACTGCATTCTTTATGTATCAAGCAAATGACGGAAAAGCATGACGGGCAGTGGTGGCATGTGCAACAATACCAACAAATCCGGAATTCGGCCGTACGTTTCTGCTCACAACAGACATACCGGAATTCGCAATTGGCATTAAACTGAAATAGGACATCAACGAATTTAACTAGACAACAATTTTATCTCAAATTTCTTCAGCCTGTGGAGACTAGATATCACAACTTTGTGGGCTTCAATTAAACACCAGTCACATTGAATTGAATTGAATTGAATTGAATATATATATATATATATATATATATATATATATATATATGTATATATATATATGCGTTACGGTTTGATCTTTGATAGTATGTTTGCCGTTGTACTCTGATGATGATTATGGAAGGTCGAAACGCGTCAGTACATGTGACTGACGGTAGTTTTGCTGTGTTGTTCAACAACTGGTTAAATACAATTGAATTTGTGTTTACTTCAAGCTCGAAAATTTTATTTAAAGAATACACAAACAATAAATAAAACCCAAAAAATATTATTTAAAGTCTTAAAATCCTCATCTTTATCATTCTGAGCATAAGAAGAAAACACGAAAATAAAACTAACCAATAAGGGGAACAAAAAAATAACATCATGCTCACCAACAAACTAATCAAACATGAGATTATACTTTCCGTTCATGCTGCCTTTGGTTTATCCTTCTGGTCACAACTGAACTAATTTGTTACTAGGTTCGCAAAACCTAATACATACTTGCATATATATTAGCTCTTCGCAACAAACAGTATTTAACTGTAATAGATATTACTCTGTTGGTCTGTAACTACCTACTGTGTATGATGTAATGCGTCATTCTACTAGCACTATAGGTAGTAGCAAATTCGTTGCCCTGCTCGTTCACGCTAATTTAGTCAGTGCAATATAAAACGGTACAACAACAAATGCATCGACACATCCTTGGCGAATGCTCGACCCAATTGATAAACGATCAGAGATATCCTTACTAGTGCGAGTACACGCCGGTAGATCAAGAAATCGAACAACTTTGGCAGCGACGCACTCACCGAGCCGAGTTCGTCATAAAATTCCACACGAGAGAAATCAAAGCAGTGAGTAGTCTTGGAAAGCATCAGTGATGCGTGAATTTGTCCCATATATTCTATTCCCGTGTTGAACCTTACCTAGATTAGCCTAGTTCGCATTTCTCGATCTTCGTGAATACTTCAAAGGATAAGAGCAGCTAGCACTGTTAATGTTGTACACAGTAGTGGTATTCGTCGTGCGCCTTTGTTGCTGACATCAAACTCGTTTCGAAGCTTACGAATTATGATGGGGTCTTCGCTTTTTTGAGCCAGATTCTGCGTTATGAACAGTTTGGATATCAAAAGAGGCAATCAAGTTCTCATGTTTTACCTTAAGATAAGACGAGGCATTTTAAGGCTTCTCCTTTATATCGCACTAGTTGCTATTTTGGTACGCCAACGGCTGTAGTTACGAGTGTTCCCGCCGAAAGCATTCTGCTCTATTGTATTCGTTTTCATTGCGCAGAAAGTCGAACAGAACAAAAGCGGCCGCATCGAGCGGAATTTCAATCCAATCCTGGTGGCCATAAATGGCTGGGTTCGATCAGTTGATTGAACCATTAGAACACTAGTGAAACGCTCTTCTTTTAACCACAGTGTCGAGTAACAATTTATATTCAAATAATGATTTTAAAAACAGGAAGAAGAAAAGGA
>JAQBSW010004252.1:40000-71575 GCA_029291075.1 Eudiplozoon nipponicum
CTGTCATTTTAAACAAATAATATACGCATCCTCATCGTTATTATTGCCAATAAACAACAATGATGATGATGATGATAACGCAAATAATAACATTGATAACATCTTATAAGAACCAAAGTCTGCTAGACATGTAAATAATAATTTAAAGTAACAAATATAATTTTACCTCTCTAAAGAGTCGTATAAGACTATGTGCAGAAGCAACTACATTTTTATTTGCATAACTTCGATAGCCGACTAAGTCAGAGAGTAACTCTTCCGACACGGCGTAAGGGCAGCGAATACAAATCTCACGGATGGCGTTCAGGCCCACCGCAATTGCTTCAGACGAGGCTCTATCAGTCACAAAATTGTCAGCTATTTCCCGAGTCATAGGCTGTATAATCTGAAATAAGAAATTGCATTTATCATATGTAAAAAGCCTGTAATACCCCAAAGAAGAACAACGCAACTGTATAAACGAATAGTTTAACAATATATGTTGATATATATGCAGTTGTGCATGAGGTATTGCGTACCTAGTAACAAAGTAGTACAAATATGACCAAAGGGTAAACCAAATTCAGCATGAACGAAAGGTTAAATAACAGGTGCATGTTTGTTTTGGCCTTACTGACGACTCATCAGTAGGAGTCGATACTATGCCTTATAAACATTACAAAGTTGGCCAAGAAATGCTGGACAGTTGGGCGGTAAAATCTCCAATATGGACGTGTATTCAAGTAATAACGGAAATGACTTCATGTAAAGTCTTGCACAATACGACTCCAAACAAAACTCACAGCATATAACGAGTCGGCATACCGTGCCAACACATTGGATTACAAGATATGCTAAGAAATTGAGAATTAAAACTACTTTTGAACACCTCTTACTCCAGCAAATCTATATACTCTGCTCTTAATCAACATCAATAATCCCATGTCGTGGCAACCATAACATCATTAAATTAAACATAGAATAATTATATATTACAGTTAAATACTGTTTGTTGCGAAGAGCTAATATATATGCAAGTATGTATTAGGTTTTGCGAACCTAGTAACAAATTCCGTTCATGCTGCCTTTGGTATATCCTTCTGGTCACAACTGAACTAATTTGTTACTAGGTTCGCTAAACCTATTACATACTTGCATATATATTAGTTCTTCGCAACAAACAGTATGTAACTGTAATATATTGAATTGAATGATGTCATGCTTACCGCGAAATGTGATAACTGATATCGATGAAGGCCAGAGTGTATAGTTTAACTGGAGTAACAGGTATTACGCCCTTTAACCACTATATATTTGGTACCGTCCTATTATTCCACATTCTTCTACCAAATATATAGTGGTTAAAGGGCGTAATACCGGCTCCTACTGATGAGTCGCCAGTAAGCACGAAACGAATGTGCATGAGATTATACTTTCCGTTCATGCTGCCTTTGGTTTATCCTTCTGGTCACAACTGAACTAATTTGTTACTAGGTTCGCAAAACCTAATTATATATTGTTTGTTGCGGAGGACTAATATATATGCATTTGTGGTTTAGGTTTGGCGCAACTAGTAACAAATGATTTCAAATAGGACCAGAAGAATAAATCAAAGTCAACATGAAAGAATTGTACAATTTCGTGTATACACGTGTTTCGTGCTTACTGGCGACTCATCAGTAGGAACCGGCTCTTCACTCTATACCCACTATATATTTGTTAAATAAATATGGGACAGTTTGGTGGTACGTAATCCTATGCCAATATGTTTTCAATCATTAATACAGTTTATATTATGTCAAGAGTTCGGCAATATTACTTCAAAGCCAACTATATATAACAAATAATCTTTTAAATTGTACCAAAACAAACGTTTTACGGAAACCGAATACGTACAGGATACAAACAAAATCTTATTCGCAATATCGAGCTTCTACAAAATGCACCATACTTATTCGAAAATTTTATATAATCGAATGTCCAGCAGACCACGACTTGAGACCTCGAAGAGCAAACGGATGTTTGGCTTTTTTATAATTCCTGTTCAGAAATTCTAAACGTTATCAGTGCAGTGGTATGGAGGCCGAGATTAATCAGGAAGTAAAGTGACAGTCCCTCTCTGATAAGACAGAATGTAAAAAGAAATTATTACCATGATTAGTTAGGGTCGTCCCTCATTTCTATGACTTCTGACTAGTAAAATAACCGAGTTAACGAAATGTGCCTGCAAATAAACCATTTATCGTAAGCCACAGTACCGTCATTAGGCCAGTTTGCTAAAGACAGGGATAAGTAACGCAATTAACAAGATTAAAAGGGTCATTTTCTATTTGCCAAAGCCAATTCCATTATAAAACTGCATATCTTAGTCTAATTTGGAAAAACATGGTGGTTAAGCTACATTGAATACACATATCATGTTACAGTGACATAAAGCGAAAAGCCAGCAGGTGAAAGAGATACGCTACAAACACACACATATATATATATATATATATATATATATATATATATATATATATATATATATGTATATATATATATATATATACGAACAACCAAAATCAGATTAATCATAGTTGCACACTCGACGTTACCGGGAACTAGCATGTATACAATTAAACAATAATTGATTGCGCGGATGGTAGTAACATTTTTTTTAAATCAAGTTTGCGAGCTTGAAGTAAACATCAATCCCATTGTATTTAACCAGTCGTCGAACAACATAACAAAACTACCTCCAGGCGCAACGCACTGACGCGTTTCATCTTCCATGATCATCATCAGAGTAAGACGGCAAACTGACTAGCAAGGATGAAACCGCATTTCATATATATGGAAAGCAAAATTAGATATACTGCTCTAACCTCTAGTAGTCTTGCATACATTGTACGTGACTGGAAATGTCGGCTGCAGAATATGTATTCAGTCATGAAAATAAGCTGTTTGTAGCTTTCGCCACACACATATATATATAGGCAATACAATTTAACAAAAATTGTTTGCGCGGGTGGTGGTAATAATTCTTTAAATTAAGTTTTCCAGCTTGAAGTAAACACCAATCTCATTGTATTTAACCAGTAGTCGAACAACATAACAAAACTACCGCCAGGCGCAACGCACTGACGCGTTTCGACCTTCCATGATCATCATCAGAGTACGACGGCAAACTGACTAGCGAGGATGAAACCGCATTTAATATATATGGAAAGCAAAATTAGATATACTGCTCTAACCTCTAGTAGTCTTGCATACATTGTACGTGACTGGAAATGTCGGCTGCACAATATGTATTCAGTTATGAACATAAGCTGTTTGTAGCTTTCGCCACACACACATATATATAGGCAATACAATTTAACAAAAATAGTTTGCGCGGGTGGTGGTAACAATTCTTTAAATTAAGTTTTCGAGCTTGAAGTAAACACCAATCTCATTGTATTTAACCAGTAGTCGAACAACATAACAAAACTACCGCCAGCCGCAACGCACTGACGCGTTTCGACCTTCCATGTTCATCATCAGAGTACGACGGCAAACTGACTAGCGAGGATCAATGGAATTGGTGTTTACTTCAAGCTCGCAAACTTGATTTAAAGAAACATGTATACAGTTATGAATATGTTACTACATAGCTAATAACAAATTAGTTAGGCTACGACCTTGCCGTTCTCATCTCCTGTTGAGCCACCACATATTGATCTACCTATCTAGAGCCGACTTGGTCTTACAATATAAGAAGCGCACTGGAGATCGATTTTCCACACTTCCTTTTGCACAACAACAGCGGCGGCGAGTTCTCACGACGTAAGCATATGTGAAGTCGAAATATTCAAAAAGATTATTTATTTAGATTAGGAGACAATAATCACATCACTGTGTTTTCCTATACAGCCAAAGTGTGTAACTCTTGCAGACAATAGTTCAAAATAAAAGTAAACGTTCACAGAAGGCATGCTTTAATGTTAACTGCGGTCCTATATGGTCTAGCCTAATTGTTTTACCTATAATATGAATATTGTTATGCACTTTGTTGAAACTTGAATTGCGACCCGTTCTTAAAGAAAAGGAAAATATCATCCATGTACCGTATATATTGAGCAAATTCACTTATGCCACTCCTCAATGATGTGTTCTCTAGATTCTCTAGAAAAATATCAGCCAACACTGGAGATAGTGGGCTCCCCACTGCTACACCATCAGTTTGTTTATAGATGCTTCCATTAAAACGAAACCGTGCGTCATCGTGCATAGTAAGATAAGCTTGTGTAGAGTGTGACCTAGCAACGGCGATCGTAATGTATAGTTCTACCGCTTGGACCATAATATCAATGGTTTCGTAAATTGGAAAATTTGTAAACAAAGATGTTCTTGATTGGAAACCCTGCGCAATATGGCATCGAATCGAAAACAGTAGCGATCTTACTGCAGATTTATTTCAAAAACGAAGTTTGTTTCCTGACAGAGAATGGATTAATTACCTGGATCTTTTGTACCCAAAAAGGTGTTTGTATCCACTGTATTTAATTATATTCATCATTGTCCTGACTGCTATCTGTGGTATTCATGTGTCTCAGATAGGACTATTTGAGAGTTCGCGGCCTCAAATGTGGTTACTGCTACATCTTCCATCCTCAGGAGTCGATCTTGGCATCCTGCTTAAACGATCAAGTCCGACGGCTCGTAGTCCGTCGAGTATGCTGTTGAAAACTGTTTTGTGCTCTGCATCCACTCTTTCCACACGATACGACCATCATTGACAGTATGTACTGCCATGGACTTGGCCTTCGCGATAATGACATAATCGCCGACACTTAGGCGGTACGTGTTGGTCATCTGACATAGGCTCGTCACTGCTGGGCGTCCACGTATTCAGTTAGTTGTTTTAGGCGCTACAGAATATCCGCTATCGTGAAGCACTCATGGAATTACGGGTTCACCTTTCATTCGTATAGCGCTCCATAGATCATACTTGTCAGAGCGAACCATGTAGCTATTGATACTGTAAGTCACATGCCCGCTCGACCAAATGTAATTTGCCTATCCAGGATCCCGGGGCCTTGTGGCACCAACATCGTAATACCTCTTTTATCGTCCGGTATGCTCGTGGAGATTTCGCGTTGGTCTGCGAGTTTTACGTAGCTTCGTTGCAATGTTTCATGTTAAGGTTCATGCACCATTGGTTAAATTCTCTCGACTCGATCTGTGCACCCCTGTCGGTAACAATAACTTGCGATGCACAAAATCGATTAAGTCAGCGCTCTTCTAAGCACTTTATAATCTGTTGATATTTTCTTTTGTTTATAAATTCGACCCATTTGATAAACCTATCCACCATGGAAAACAAATAGGCTTTCCCGCCACAAGCCACCAGCAGTGTATCTTCCGGGTCAACATGCAAAATTTGCTCCGTTCAGTGGCATTAGAAGCAATTGGGGTGAAATTTTATTTTTTGTTTACAACGCTGACGTATAAGTGCACTGTCGACAATAGCTACGAATTTCTTTGGACATTTCAGGCTAATATAATCATGACTGTAATGTCTCAATGAGGCTCCCGGCGCCGTGTTGTCAAAACGTTTCTCGCCTTAAAGTTATCAATTCTGTTCGTATAGACTCCGACACAAACCATTGCACAGTTTATCCTTCTTTTCGCACCAATAGCCCGTTTTGCAGGCACAAAACTTGACATGTTGCGGAAACCGCAGTGTCGTATCCTGGAATTTGGCATCATTTCATTGTTCTTCAGTGTCTGCTAGGTGGCGAAAGTCGCATAGCGAAAATTCTGCTGAGCACATCGGCCGCCACATTCTCGACACCGCTCAATGATGAATTGCTACATCGTATTCCTTGAGCTCTTCAAAGGCTCGGTCTATGAATTTTTTTCCATTGGATGAACACCTCTTGAGACTCTTCTATCCAACAAAACGGTACAGTGACACAAGTTGACTTAAACAAGAGTTCTTGAGTAACAAACATTCCCGCGAGATATGCTCTATAGAAAGCCAGCATACCAATAAACCGGCACAATTGTTTTCTGGTAGTGGGCACCGGATAATCCTTGATAGGCCATACATTCTAATCTAATGGCATACATCCATCTACTGAGACTGAGTGGCCCAAGGATCGCACTTGTCATCCTATCTGAACTTTTGCTGCATTAAAATGTAATCGCCATTCTATGGCTTTTCGGCCTCAAGAGGTATATATATTTATTCTGACAATCGATCGTCTCAACCCATTTTCAAATAAAATCTAAAACCATCAATGGTATTTAAGTATTCACTTCAACAAAAAACATATATTAGATCTAACCATTTATTAATAATTTAGTGTCCCATTCGACCGCAGCCACCATCGACGCACCCGATACTTGATACAAATTTTCTCTTGTAGGTTTTACGTTGTTTAACGGCCAAGTCATTAGTAATACTGACACATCAGCTCCAGTATCGAATTGCATAATTACTAACTGTCCATTGAGTTCTAAAAATTCAACTTTAATAAAAATCGATACGCGTGACAACGCTTCCCAGACCTCTTTTTTCATCAAGCCCTCGATCTACAAATCTGCGCATTCAGAGGATTTATCTTTCGGGCATGACCTCGACTATCAATGTTGGTGAGATGGTGTACCCCATTGCCCCATTGAATTGGCCGTTCTCTAGAACTACAGGATATGTCGCCCTAGCCGGCTTCTGTAACAAGGCTCATACGAGTTGATGTAGCCAATGTGGTCATCATGGTCGAACTTGTTAGAGCCTGGAATTTTGCATTCAGACTACCCTACGCGCTCGATATTACTCAATATCTGGTAGGATTCAGCAGCATAAACATGATAGTCTCATATGGTTGCAATCCAGGCAGACTCAGTTAGCTTTGACAATCACCGCTTCACGCGTACCATGGTATCAAGGGGCATGTCACGCGGTAACGGTTTGAATTTTTCCAATTTTAAAAAGACCAGAGTCCTGGCTCAGAAGTGAACGCACATTCGTCAAATCCAAGGAAATTCTTATTGGATTGCAATTTTCCGGTCAGCTAATTCCTGAACAGCCATGCGTACAATATGTGCTTCTAATGAAAAATTTTCCGCTCGCACAGAAGCTTTAAATTTTTCGAATCGCAAACGTGAACTTCGCACATCCAGGAGTGAAAGCCTAGACCTAGTCTGATGGTCGAAAAAATCGTCGATTCGAATGAAAGCTCCGGCATAGGCCCGTCTTCACCTTCTTGGACGCGTTCATCACATTTGATTTAACCAATATTGTTTGAGTCGTTTATGCGGATTCCGTCAGACTTTGCTAAGATGGTGACGTCCAGCCTAGACTTAATTATGCCTAACTCCACAGTCTGAGTGTTTATTTGTGCAGAATATATTCTTACTAAGCTTACCAAAACGCCAGAAGTCATTTTGCTCAATACAAACGCTGTATTTTAAATCAGTTATTTATAAGAATTTTCTCGCATAAAGCACGACCATTTAGCAAAACAAAACACAGACATTTATTATTTCATATTCACATTTGCGGCTCGAATGTTGCCTCCATCATTGTCCTGACTGATGCATCGCAATTCCTGCATGTCTGCGAGGACTTTCTGTTTCGTTCACGTCAGTCTTAGATAGAACAATCAGAGCTTTCTCGGCCTCAAAGGTGGCTACTGCTACAATAACCGTCCGACATAATTTTGCGTGTGATTTCGTTTGTTTTCGATATGGTTTCGAGTCGAGCTCATCGCGATCTAGATGCAGCTTTCCAATAGAATCATTTTCGTAACTTTCTTTTCTTAGTCGAGTAGAGTTAGCTGAGGGTTTTGATTGTGCTTATGACATGATACTGTGAAAACTGTAAGGAAGCTGTATTGCTGATGTTCGCTTGCTTTAAAACTGAATCTGCACTAATGTTGTGGTATAGAGTTTCAATTTGTCGCACTTCTTTGCTTCGTCTATGTCAATATACACATAGTAACTATATCCGCCCCCTCATATCATCAACATCATCATGTCCAGCCATACAAAAGTCGAAAGTGACTAATGTGTCACTGTCATATAACCATGTGAATTTAGACAAATTATTAGTCAGATTTACGAGAGAGAGAGAGAGAGAGAGAGAGAGGCAGACAGAGAAGGAATACCTTGCTATGAGTAGATTTATGAGGATAACCCACAGAAATGAGGCAAACTAAATCTCGCCACAACACCATTATGGCCAAGTTAGCATTCAAGCAAGGCGACATCAGCAATACAGCTTCCCTGCGGCTTTCACTGTATCACGTCATAAACAAACCAAACCTCGCAGCTAACTTTGCCCTACTAAGAAAAGAAAGTTACGAAGATGATTCTACTAGACATCTGTAACAAAATCGCCACTGCGATCGATTCGATGCCATATCGCTAATGGTTTCTAACCAAGAACAATGATGCAAACGAAGACCCCATCCTGGCAGACGAATGGGTCCTATACTACCTAATTTGAATGTAAGTGACTTTAATTGTTTCTGCCATGTCAAAATCTGCCCACCTTGTTTCTTACGCCAATTTGGTGCTGGATGAGAGAACAGAGCTCTACTGGGCAATCGAAATGAGGGCATACGCAAAACGTGACCAAGACAACGAAGTTGATGGGGCCTTATTTGTTTTTCTAACAACGAGCACTTATTGTCAGATCCAAAAATACGTCTACGGATGTCACCGTTAATTATTCGTTGTTGTTCCGTCTTTCGGTATGAAATTCGCACCCTCTAAATGTAAGATACTGTTACAGGATCACCCACCACTCACTCCAACGTTGCGACTGCAGAATGAAGATCTTGACATAGTCGACAGGTTTACATATCTTGGGAGCTCTATCAATAACGTAGGCAATATGTCCGACGAGGTGAGAATACGGATCGCGAAAGCTAGAGTAGCTTTCTCGAACCTTCGTCATTTATGGAGAAACGCGAATATTTCACTTTGCCTTAAAGGTCGTGTTTACAATGCATCTGTACGCGCAGTCTTACTATACGCTAGTGAAACTTGGCCACTTAGAGTTGATGATCTGAGACGCTTACAGGCATTCGATCATCGTTGTTTGAGAAGTATAGCACATGTTGGTTACCAACAACGAATAACTAACGTTGACATCCGTAGACGTATTTTTGGATCTGACAATAAGTGCTCGTCTTTAGAAAAGCAAATAAGGCTCCATCAACTTCGTTGGCTCGGTCACGTTTTGCGTATGCCCTCATTCCGATTGCCCAATAGAGCTCTGTTCTCTCATCCAGCACCAAATTGACGTAAGAAACAAGGTGGGCAGATTTTGACATGGCAGAAACAATTAAAGTCACATCCAAATTGGGTAGTATAGGATCCACTCGTCTGCCGGGATGGGGTCCTCGTGCACATCACAGTTCTTGGTTAGAAACCCTTATCGATATGGCAGCGAATCGAGCTCAGTGGCGATCTTGTTGCAGATGTATAGTAGAATCATCTTCGTAACTTTCTTTTCTTAGTAGGACAGTTAGCTGCGAGGTTTGGTTTGTTTATGACGTGATACAGTGAAATCCGTAAGGAAGCTGTGTTGCTGATGTCGCCTTGCCCGAATGCTAACTTGGCCATAATGGTGTTGTGGAGAGGTTTAGTTTGCCTCATTTCTGTGAGTTAACCTGATAAATTTACTCATAGTAGCAAGGTTTTCCTTCTCTCTCTACCCCTCTCCCTCTCTCGTAAATCTCAATAATAATTTATCTAAATTCACTTATATACTTTTTTTTCACTCCTTATGGTTATATGGCAGTGAAACATTAGTCATTTGACTTTTGTGTGGCTGGAAATGATGATGATGATTCGTTGTTGGTAACCAACATGTGCTATACTTCTCAAACAACGATGGTCGAATGTCTGTAAGCGTTTAAAATCCCCAACTCTAAGAGGCCAAGTTTTACTAGCGTATAGCTAAGCTACGCGTACAGATGCACTGTAAACACGACATCTAGAGCAGAGTGAAATACTCGCGTTTCTCCATAAAAGGCGAAGGTTCGAGAAAGCAATTTTTTCTTTCGCGATTCTTATTCTCACCTTGTAAGACATATTGCCTACGTTACTAATAGAGCCCCCAAGATGTGTAAACCTGCCAACTAATTCTATATCTTCATTCTGCAGAGTGGAAGTGAGTGATTGGTGATCCTATAAAAGTATCTTACATTTAGAGCGTGATAATTTCATGCCGAGAAACGAAGCGTCTACTAATCTATTCAAGTTGGCTTAAGTATTATCTCGATTGGTGAATAATAGTACGATATCGTCTGCATAGTCAAGATCGGCTAGTTTACCGCCCGGGAGAACTTCAACACCTGCATTCTGAATGTGTGGAAGTGTTTTTCATAATAGCATCGATTACAAAACTAAACAAAAAGGAGGAAAGTGGACAACCTTGACGAACACCACTGTAGACCTTAACGCGACCAGAAATATTTATGTAGTGAGCTCGTATAATATTAACAAATTTTGTGGGCACACCGCTTTTCGACAAAATATGGAATAAAACATTGCGATCCACCGATTCAAATGCACCCGTGAAGTCTATAAATACGGCTATTGTGGGACGGTTATATTAATGTCTCTGTTCAAGAACTTGCCTAAACGTAAAAATATTATCTATACAACCTCGTCCTGATCGGAATCCAGCCTGTTCTTCTCTAGTATGTAATTCACACGAAGCGCTAGGGCAACGTAAGATAATCGAAGTAAATAACCTAGACACGACTAGAGCCAAACTTATACCACGATGGTTATCGCACAAATTACGATTGCCTATTTTGAATATAGGAATGATGGTCGACTCATTCCAATCAAGTGGTACGGTCTCCTCATTTCAAATTATACTTACTTTACTGCGGCTGACTCCTTTTGGAGGATAAGCCGGCTCCACATTTCATGGAGTTTCTTGGGAATTTGGTACAAGTGGTGTCCCCTCACCACTTGGCTTTTTGATCGAGGACGCAACTCTAGCCTTTGCACATCCAAGCGCAGTCTGCAAGGCAGCAGTAAGTTGCATGGTTGCCGGTGGCTGCTGAGAGCTCATTCGCCATTTGGAAGTACGGGGTACTGTCCAGGAGTCCATGTAATCCTGTGGCTGTTGAACCTTTTTGTGGCGGGGAACACACGCCGAGTCATGGTGCCGTCGTCGGGCTCATGTGGTATTTTATAAGAGATCCGGTTGACGATCGGAAATCTACCACGCCCTGGTGACACCACCGCCATAGCCCCGTTAGCCCATGTACGATCGGCCATCGATACATGGTTGACACCGTCGTACCACGTTGAGGAGGAGATGGACTTTCAGCATTCCCGAAATTATATCGTCACCATCCTTAAATAATCTTGGAAGAGCATCATCAGGGTCTGAGGCCTTGCGACGTTTAAGAGATAGAATTGCATCCTGTATTTCTAAATCTCTGATGGTTCCTCGAGTCTAACATTCCACATTTTGATACAGGCATGCTTACGGGAATAGGAACTGACGTGGGTGCCATAGAAAATTGATCTTTGAAGTGTTCAGCCTACCTATCAAGAAGACTTACTTTATCGGTCATTACATGGTTGTTACTATCATTTATAGTTTCATGTTGTGGGAATAAATTGGAACAAACAGCGACTATTACCTGACGCGAACGCTTCTTCTATTCCTTCAGCCTTTCTGGTCCAAAAGGATTCGAATACGATTTTTAGACTGCGATTAAGATGGCGTCTTATATTGCGACAGGTATTATTATGAGTCGAGCCAGGTTGAATTTGGCGCCTTGTTTCGAATATCTCCATAAATTTCACAGAGATTCAATGATTATTTCTACTGGGGCCTACAACTCTACATACAATAGTATCTGCGTTGAGAATAGTGGAACTTATCTTGGACCAAAGTAAATTCGGATTTGCGCCATCAAACCAGGTATCTTTTAACCTAGAATATCTTCATATTTTTGTCAGAAGGACGGTTGTTAGAGTTTGCTTACATCAATTTAGAGTTTATTTTTATTTATTTTCCCGGAAAAAATTGGTGCAAATCTACAACAGATAAATGTATGGTCAGATTCGACATAAGTGTTCGAAAAATAACGACAAACCTGAATGCAACCACGCTATGTAGAAATAATTGCTACATAATTCATTTGAGTCCACCGTTGTCCGAGAGCTGGAGGAAGCCATGTGGCGCAACGTCTGAAGTTTAGACTAAAATAATGTTCCGCGCAGCTATCCAAAAGCAGTTCACCATTATCGTTGCGCGTGGGGCTTCCACGTAAATGAAATTCTGCGTTACATAAGTTCTCAACTTGAGCATTCACGTCAACCATAACCAAGACTATATCTGAACTCCATACTCTAATTAGTGAGAAGCTTGGTTCGGAATAAAAAGCGCTCTTGCTTTCGTCTGCACTGCAATCGGTAGGAGCAGATGCAGATACAACGAAAAGACAACGCAGATCACGGTTTTGCATTGACTTTAGTAGATGTAGTCGACTATTTAAAGTGATCCATTAAGCTCTTGTGCTAAGGAAAATACCAACTCCACATTTACACAGATTTTCGAAGCCAATAACGCGTATATAGGGATGGTGCAACCAGTTCTGCAATGCACGTATGATCCTGTATTCTGGTGTCAGATACGCAGCATATGTCAATTTTTAGTTTAGCCAACGTGTGTGCAAGAGCATCTTGTTATCCAAGTTGTTTTAGTGTTCGCAAATTAAATGCGCCTACGTTAAAACCTAACATAGATGTAATGAATGATAGTCTACTTAGACTATTTTCGATATTTGGCAACCCGACATTTGGCTCAGTGATATGATCAATACCAACCATATTAATAGTATCTAAAAGACCGTTATTGGTAGATTGTGAAGAGGAATTGGAAGGAAAGGAGGGAGAATCGGAGATAAAGTTGCCTGCAGTAGCCCAATTTCGCTTATTTACCCTGCATGGCTCAGTGGATAAAGTGACTCTTTTTATACTATGCAACGGCCGATGCAGTATGTAGTTATTGTAAATAGTATTGCTTATGGCTATATGTGGACTGTAAAAGAACATTAGGTCGTCATTTCCAAGTGAGGATGGTTTATATTCGGAGTTTTCCTTCTCCTATCTGCCCAGAAGCCAGTGATTAAAGTTTCCTCCGGCAGCCGAAACTTGCTATCGCGTTCCGTTCCATAACTCCACATTTAACAATAAAAGTTACCGCGCAGTTAGACAAAACTCGAGGCTTCACATGAAACGGGACGATGGCTGTGTCCCTTTTAGACCCGGCAAGATTCATGCTACCATGCCCGGGCTGACTAGCTTGTGCCCACCTGTCGTCAGACCGGAATTTCCACGGCTACGGACCAAAAATAGAATAAATATATGCAAGAAAAGTAAATCTTATAGGATTATTAAGTAAAGCAAAAACAGACTGACATGAAGACAAGATCATCAGCCCGCACGTTATTTTAAAATTAAATTAGTACGCAGCACTAAAACGTCGGCATAATATACAGGAAGTATTCGGTGTAATACTAGTATTATGCAAAGTTTAAATAGTATAGTAATGGTATTCGAAACAGTAGCATCGGCCGAATCAGTAATGATAATAGTCGTCGTGGCATTAAAAGTGATAGTGGTAGAAGTAGTAGTAATATTCGTTAAAATGATACCATTTGTGTTACAAGAAGTAGATGTAGTGGCATTAGTAGCATTAATGATAGTGGTGGTAGTAGTAGTAGTAGTAGTAGTAGCAAAAGAAGAAAATAAAATGGTTGCGCTAGAGTTCATTCAACAAACAAGTGAAACTATTTTAATCAAGTTTGCGATCTTTATATAATCACCAAACCCATTATAAGTATTTTTATCGGCATAAGCTAAACATTACGTAATGCAGTAAACGCAATTCATATTGTAGACCGGTTTAGACTTTATCCGAAACTCTTCAAGTACTATCCATAACCCTTCCATGAGCAGGGCTCTAACATATACAAGTTTATTTAAATCAAGTTTGCGAGCTTGAAGTAAACACCAATCCCATTGTATTTAACCAGTCGTCGAACAACATAACAAACCTACCGCCAGCCGCAACGCACTGACGTGTTTCGACCTTCCATGATCATCATCAAAGTACGACGGCAAACTGACTATCGAGGATCAGACCGCATTGAATATATATGGAAATCAATGTGAGATATGCGGCTCTCACCTCTAGCAGTCTGGCATACATTGTACTAAACTGGAAATGTCGGCTGCACCATGTCTTTGCAGTCACGAACATTAACTGTTTGCAGCTTTCGCCACATATACATATATAGGCAATACAATTTAACAAGAATTGATTGCGCGGGTGGTGGTAACAATTCTACAAGTTTATTTCGGAGGCAGTTATGCAGTCAACCGCAAAACCTTGCCGCACAATACACATAAATTTCAGATACCAACTTATTTCTTTATGTAACCTTGAGAAATTGATATCTGAACGACGAAAGAAATTATCTAAATTACATTTCTCTTGATTTAGACAATCAAGAAAAATCAACGTCTCAGAGAATATCAGTACTTTGGGAACTTCGATAATGAAGTGCAAATAAAGAAAATTTGGAACAAAGCCTAAGCAAACAGGAAAGAAACGTTCACGTACCAAGTGAAGCTGCGAGATTCTAACATCTCCAGAGGAGTTTAACAAATTTATAGAAGCGTTTAAACAACTTAAACTCAATTTAAACGCGTTTCATTCAAAAGAGTAGACGTTACTGGAGTATAATTCTGAAGAGCCCAGCTTGCAAAAAGTAGACACTCGCAAAGAAACAACTCACCCACGTCATTTGAATGTAACAGTCCAAAAGAATAAGTGTCTGTTCACTATCAAAATTTCCAAAACAGTTTGGATAAACGGAAATTTAAAGGAAAATTAAGCGAAGAGAATCCTTACCGGAAAGTGAATAATGCAGATACTACAATTAAAACTATCGGTGTTCGTAAATAGTTTGGATCAAGAGGTTGATATATAAAAATGAATATATTTGTAAGACAAAACATCATGTAAATGTAAAAGTGTAATTTAAATGAGTCAAGCAGACTAGCTGAATTTATATAAACGTTTGAACAAACAGAAAATAATGAATAGCCATTCAAAAGGACACCCGTAAAGACAAATGATTAACGCTGATAGGAGATAGTTTTTCTAGGAGCCAGGCAGGTGTAGTCGATATCTCTACCAAGAACCAATCTATCCTAACAAAATATCATTTGAAGTTGACTGTGCATGAAAATTGATGTCTAGACAAGTAGTGGTTCAATACTAGTTTAGACAAATTCAAAGAAAGAATGAAGAACTCGCGTGGACAATGACAATAGAGCCATTAAAAAGCAGAAGAATGCACTATGGTACAAACATGATATCAGACTTCGATTTAAGCGTCGGGTTTACTACGGTGCGATCCGGTCAGTCTAGCTTTACATATTCAACAGTAGCAACGACTATCTCGGCTTTGCCTTGTACTTCGCAAATCTGACGGACCTTGTGAAGTAAACGAATTCTCCTTTTCGTTACAGAATTTCGTGATGGGAAAAATTATAGATAACCCGTGAAAATAATACCACTGGAATAACTGATAAACAGTCATTTTATCCCGACAAGCCTGTTGTGAACTTACAACTAATGAAGCTGTTGCATAATCGAGTGACATACTAAAACCTTGATTTTGGTTAAGATCAGAAAAACCTGATTGTTTATACCCTTTTAAGGTGACCTGTTCCTAGATGGTCCAAATAATTAGGATTAAAATGAAAATCTAAAGAAGACCGTTAGCTAGTCAGTCAACGATGATTAGATCAAGTACGTGTGCCTGACGGTAGTTTTGCTACAATGTTCAACGACTGGTTAAATACAATGACATTGTTGTTTACTTCAAGTTAACCAACTTGATATAAACACTTGTTACTACCACCCACTGACGGTAGTTCTGCTACAATGTTCGACGACTGGTTAAATACAATGAGATTGTTGTTTACTTCAAGTTAACCAACTTGATATAAACACTTGTTACCACCACCCACGCAATCATTAATTGTTTACAACATAGATTTTTAAGAAAACTCGAATTAGAACAATTGCTTGCAAACAAATATTGCTAGCAGCCCTGTTCACGAAATCCACATGTTTACGGACTAAGCAATTCTAAACCAAATTCCAGAGTGACAGTAAATAATTCAAGACTAGAAAATCGGCATAGCCAAAACAGATTACGCACACTGAAGGAAGAGGATAAAAGAAAAGAAATCCATTACATGCTAGTAAGCGTTAAAGTTGAAATTGAAATAATGGACTTTGATCGAGAACAATCATGCACAGAGCCATGCTTGACAAATCTATATATCCACAAGGAAAATATTTATTCTAGAACAATCTTACCTGAAAATGACAGTGAAAAGGAATCGAATTATGCGGACTGTCAGCAGTTACACAACAGATCAAACACACCAAAAGAAAATAAGGAAAAAACGGAAAACAGATATTACAGCCAATTGAAAAATGATAACGATACCATCGAAGACATGAGCGTTGGACAAGAGATATCGAGTAAAGAGCCTCACGGGAGAAATCCGTGGGTCAATGAAGAAACAATTTATCCAGAGGAAATGGCATGCGAACATGAAAGTGAAAACAAAATACAGAATGAAAGGAGTTCGAAATTCGAAAACAGTTCAAACAAACTGAAACAAGAGATCAATAAAACAGAAGACACACAACACAGGCGAGTGGTAAACTCTGCCGGTGCAGTCAAAACAGTTACCTTCCAAGAAGATCAATATTGCAAAAACCCACACTTGACAAATGGACATGCCAATAATGAATCAATTTATCAAGAGACAATGACACGCAAAAACAAATATCAAAATGCATTAAGTCGGCATTTCAAGGATAAATTCAACAATCTGAAAGAAAATAACGATAAAACGGAAGACACAGAACATAAGCGAGTGAGAAACTCTGCCGGTGCAGTCAAAACTGTTACCTTCAAAGAAGATCAATATTGTAAAAACTCACACTTGACAAATGGACATTTCAAGGATAGTTTGAACAATCTAAAAGAAAATAACGATAAAACGGAAGACACAGAACATAGGCGAGTGAGTAACTCTGCCGGTGCAGTCAAAACTGTTACCTTCAAAGAAGATCAATATTGTAAAAACTCACACTTGACAAATGGACATTTCAAGGATAAGTTGAACAATCCGAAAGAAAATAACGATAAAACGGAAGACACAGAACATAAGCGAGTGAGAAACTCTGCCGGTGCAGTCAAAACTGTTACCTTCAAAGAAGATCAATATTGTAAAAACTCACACTTGACAAATGGACATTTCAAGGACAAGTTGAACAATCCGAAAGAAAATAACGATAAAACGGAAGACACAGAACATAGGCGAGTGAGTAACTCTGCCGGTGCAATCAAAACTGTTACCTTCAAAGAAGATCAATATTGTAAAAACTCACACTTGACAAATGGACATTTCAAGGACAAGTTGAACAATCCGAAAGAAAATAACGATAAAACGGAAGACACAGAACATAGGCGAGTGAGTAACTCTGCCGGTGCAGTCAAAACTGTTACCTTCAAAGAAGATCAATATTGTAAAAACTCACACTTGACAAATGGACATTTCAAGGATAAGTTGAACAATCCGAAAGAAAATAACGATAAAACGGAAGACACAGAACATAAGCGAGTGAGAAACTCTGCCGGTGCAGTCAAAACTGTTACCTTCAAAGAAGATCAATATTGTAAAAACTCACACTTGACAAATGGACATTTCAAGGACAAGTTGAACAATCCGAAAGAAAATAACGATAAAACGGAAGACACAGAACATAGGCGAGTGAGTAGCTCTGCAGTTACAATCAAAACTGTTACCTTCAAAGTCAATATTGTAAAACTCACATGACAAAATGGACATTTCAAGGATAGTTTGAACAATCTAAAAAATAACGATAAAACGGAAGACACAAGAACATAGGCAGGTAAGAAAAATCTGCAGTGCAGTCAAAGTATTACAGCCAAAGAAGATCATGTGTGAAAAGCTTCACACTTGACAAATGGACATTTCAAGGATAAGTTAGACAATCAAGAAAAATAACGATAAAACAGAGACACAGAACATAAGCAGGTAGAAACTCTGCCGGTACGGGTGAAAACTGTTACCTTCAAAGAAGATCAATATTGTGAAAACTCACACTTGACAAATGGACATTTCAAGGATAATTTAAACAATCTGAAAGAAAATAGCGATAAAACGGAAGACGCAGAACATAGGCGAGTGAGAAACTCTGCCGGTGCCGTCAAAACTGTTACCTTCAAAGAAAATCAATATTGTAAGAACTCACACTTGACAAATGGACAGTTCATGGATAAGTTGAACAATCTGAAAGAAAATAACGATAAAGCGGAAGACACAGAACATAGGCGAGTGAGAAACTCTGCCGGTGCAGTCAAAACTGTTACCTTCAAAGAAGATCAATATTGTGAAAACTCACACTTGACAAATGGACATGCCGAAGAAGAAACAATTTATCAAGAGAAATTGGCATCCGAACGTGAAAGCGAAAGAAAATTTCAGAATGTAGTAGTTAGTCATCATTTCAAGGATAGGTTAAACAATCTGAAAAAAGAGAACGATAACACGGAAGACACACAACACAGGCGAATTAGAAACTCTGCCGGTGCAGTCAAAACTGTTACCTTCAAAGAAGATCAATATTGTAAAAACTCACACTTGACAAATGGACATTTCAAGGATAATTTGAACAATCTGAAAGAAAATAACGATAAAACGGAAGACACAGAACATAGGCGAGTGAGAAACTCTGCCGGTGCAGTCAAAACTGTTACCTTCAAAGAAGATCAATATTGTAAGAACTCACACTTGACAAATGGACAGTTCATGGATAAGTTGAACAATCTGAAAGAAAATAACGATAAAGCGGAAGACATAGAACATAGGCGAGTGAGAAACTCTGCCGGTGCAGTCAAAATTGTTACCTTCAAAGAAGATCAATATTGTGAAAACTCACACTTGACAAATGGACATGCCGAAGAAGAAACAATTTATCAAGAGAAAGTGGCACCCGAACGTGAAAGCGAAAGAAAATTTCAGGATGCGGTAAGTCAGCATTTGGAGGATAATTTCAACAATCTGAAAGGACAGAACGATAAAACGGAAGACACAGAAAACAAGCGAGTGAAAAAATCTTCCGTTGCAATCAAAACTGTTGCCTTCAAAGAAGATCAATATTGTAAAAACCCACACTTGACAAATGGACATGCCAATGAAGAAACAATTTATCAGGAGGTGGCACCCAAACATGAAAGTGAAAAAAAATTTCAGAATGTAGTAGTAAGTCAGCATTTCAAGGATAAGTTAAACAATCTGAAAGAAGAGAATGATAACACGGAAGACACACAACACAGGCGAATTAGAAACTCTGTCGGTGCAGTCAAAACTGTTACTTTCAATGAAAAGCAATATTCCGAAAACCCACACATCAGAAATGAGCGTGGCAATGAAGAAACATATTGTCCAAGTAACATTTTTCCAAACTTAGACAATCAAGCAAATTCACAGTTTCAAGATTACCCGTTTTTACAGAAGTTTTTCAATGAAGTGCGAAAAATAAGAAAACACTTGGAAGAAAGCCTACGCCAGCATAATAGAAATTTTTACGTATTAGGCGAAGCTTCGAGATTCCAACCTCTTCAGAGAAGTTGAAACAATTTTGAAGAAGCAGTTAAACAATATAAAGCAAAACATCAATGGTAAAGGAGAAACGACCGTTTCATCCCAAACGTCAGTTGCTGGAGAATAATTCTGAAGAGCCTAGATTGCAAAAAGTAAACACTCACGAAGAAACAAATCATCCGCAAAAAACGTCATTTGAATGTAACAGTTCAAAGGAATAAGTGTCTGTTCAATATCAGCATTTCCAAAACAGTTTGGATAAACAGAAATTTGAAGGAAAATTAAGCGGAAGAGAATCCTTACCGGAAAGTAAAACCAGCAGATACTACAATGTGGAATACGAGTTTTTTAATTGCTCATAGTACCTATCCCTTGAACAAAATAATAGATTTAGTTTGATACAAGTATTTTTATTTCCCCCATTCATGTCACGATTCTAGAAATAAAAAAAATATATTTACATAATTTTTAAATTTTGTTTTTTTGCTCAGTGCCGTCCTTCGTGTTGTGGATTTGACCGCATTTTTCTTGTGCGGGACAAATGATAGCACTAGTAGGTCGGTAAAATCTTGAATACTGTACATTTTCGGGTTCTCCGATTATTGGCCTTGATTGATGGGTTCTCATTTTCCCCTTCTTTTTAAGCCTTCTATCAGTTGCTTGTCTGAAAATGACGTTGGAACAAGTTTTTACGCTCACGTATCCACTTTCATATAGCAAAATATGCAGAAATTTAGAACGGGAAGATTATGAACCGTTTTACGTCATAGTAAAGAGAACAGATAATGGAAAACTTTGTTTGCATAACTTAGTACTACAGCATTTTTGTTGAGCAGTAAAAAGTGCGATGGACACAGTGAGAACAGACACGTAGTGCACCTAGAAATATAAAGGAATCAATATTTGATCGACCCATGAGGGCTATCAATTGTTCCGCAGTAGTATATTATGAGAACAACTCTGTATCAATAGCCACCTTTGAGACTAAGAACGCACCATGGATCCTATATAAGGCTGGCATTAATTCAACAGAAAGTCCTCGTAGAAGTGCCCGCAATAGAATGAAGCAGTCAGCACAATAATGGAAGCAGACTTCGAGTTGAAGTGAACATAAAATAATTAATATTTGTAAATTCGTTTTACTAAATCGATGTTCTTTATCCGAGCAAAATCCTATTTTTAAAATTGATTAAAATTAAAGCATGTGTGGGAAATTTACAAATAGCTTCTGATGGGTTGCGAACGATGATTCAAGGGCTGACTGCACAAATGAACAATTTGACTGCAGCATTAGGTAAAATTAAGTCTCGTCTGGATGATACATTGATAATACATACCGATGGAATCCACGTGAACCACCAAACCAATATAGGTGGACAAAACAAACTCGAACGTGATTAAAAACCTGGTCGGGTATAATTTTTGCTATCAAACTACGATAACATAAATCGGGAATCGTATTAAAACTTCAGTGCTAATCAAGTCCTTGATAAGATGAAAATCTGGAATATAAAGTTCCCACAAAAAATTAGAAAATAACTAAATTATATTAAAAAGGCCGTTAACACATTTAATCTCATAAATGCGTACTCAATTCAAGTCGTTATTTTACCACAATGTATTATCGAGGTTTGATCATACTAATAAGCATTGTACATGAGAGCTTCAAAAATGATGATACGACATTGATGAAACCATAATATTTCTAATAGTGAGTAGGTTATAAAATAATGAAGATCTTTCACTCTTTAAATGACTGTATGATTTAAATCCAGTTCCTGTTCTCATAGATGGTCGGTCAATCAATGATTCCATGCACTATTCTTATGGAGGCGTCAATGTCAAAAATGATTTTTGAAATCTGAACTTGCCCCACGAGTAGGCTATGCATGCGTTCATTTCGCCATTGCCCAATTAACAATTAGTATTAACTGTGCAGTAAATCCGAAATCACAATTTCGCATGACATAGAATGGTTGCATCCTGACAGTACTGGCGAGATACGCGCTTCGTTTTCGGTACGACTAAACAGGGCCCGTCTGTCGACAGGCAAGAAGTTTGCGTAGTCATGTGTTAAATGATCATCAAAGATCGCAATAAAGTAGCATTTAGTATCATATCCATAAGTAAAATGCAAAAAAAAATTTAAACGAAAAAGTAAATTATGAAGAGAAGGATCACGTTCAGATGGGGATATTTACTAAGGTGAAACAAATAAACAAAGAGACCTAGACCTATACAAAACAGTAATATGGCCAAATAAGGCGGTATTGCCCATACAGGTGTATTGTGGATTTTACTGCGGAAGATCTTTAACAAGATGAAATCCCACAGTTAACTCTACAACAAGATCGCCACTGAGCTCGTTTTCACACCATATCGCGCACGGTTTTCAACTAAGAACTGTTGTGCACATGTTGACCCCATCCTGGTAGATGACTAGATCATACACTACCCAGTTGAGTTAAATTCCAATATAGTATGGAAGAATTTACGTATAAAAAATTTTGAGTTGATTCATGGTAATGCACGCATTAAAAAAGAACAAAAATCGCCCACGTAGAATGGTTGTTGTCAACTTAAATGCATGTGGAATTTCTTTACTAAACTTCTGGTCAATACAAGCGTCTCATTGATACTTCAACTTAGTATTTTACAGAAAATTGAAAAAATAATCAGAACTCACATCAGGTGGCACTTGGTCATGAACAGACTGAGCGGCAAATAGTAGCAAATGAGTCACGTCTAGACAATAGAAAGTTTTAAAAGACAGTTCAATTAGCATGTCAATAACATAACAAGACCGACATTATTGAATCTATTTTCGTGGTAATAATTATACTATTCAATGAAGCTTTTAATAGTTAAATCTTCTTTATTGCGGAGAGCTAATATAAAATAGTAATATTAAAAATCTGGTCTTATTAAGATCTTAAATTTAATCAAGGTTGCGATCTTGATACAAACACCTGATCCATTATGTACATATATTTGTCAGTATAAATTAAGTATTGTATAGTGTGGAAATGACAAGTCATTCAGTAGATTGGTTTCGTCTCTATTGGAACTCATCACGTACTTTCCAGAATTTCCGCGGACAGGGCTCGAACCTGGGCACGTCTGCTTCGGAATCTGACCCTCTAATCAATGAACCTTTTAATAAGTTTTCTACACTTAAGGCTTTGTATCTACATTAGATGGAGTAAATTTATTTAGATTCTGCCTTCTTTTGCACTGTTCTTTCATTTTATCTTAAATATATTCGGATTTTTGACAATTGTATTGTTGTTACAGAGTCCTTAGTTTTATTTCGCTAGATAAAGCACTTCTAACTCTTTATTGACATATACTTAGAAATTAATTCTTCCGTGAATAAAATATAAAAATCAATTATTTTCTTTTAATTTCTGTATTAAAGGGCGAAAATGCTACCAATAAATGAACTGTGTTGGTCCTTATAGTTAGTGCTGTTATTTTTGTTCTTAAACTCGTTCTAATACCATTTTGTTTTAATTCTAGCCATAAATTCAAAAGTATTTACAAAAACCGAAGGTACTATTAACCATTACGTATAAATTTAAATGTTCCTGCGTATTTATCAATGTAATGATTTAAATCAATATATACGTATGTTTGTAAGTACAAATTAAACATTGTATAATGCAGAAAAGACAATTCATCCAGTAGACCGGTTTCGCCACTATTGGGAACTCTTCACGTACTGTCCAGAAGTTGTCGAGGACAAAGCTCCAACCTGGACGTCTGACTCGGAGTCTATTTCTCTAACCACCGAAACACCCTGCCACACCAAATGGCAATTCATCCAATGCAGCAGGATGACTCAGTAGTTAGAACAACAGACTCCGAAGCAGACGTGCCCAGGTTCGAGCCTTGTCCGCGGCAAATTCTGAACTGCACATGTTGAATTCCTAATAGAGACGAAACGGGTCTACTGGCTGAATTTCCATTTCTATAATTAGTTTATTCTGACAAGTATATGCATATAATTGGAATGATGTTCATATCAAGATCGAAACCTTGATCTAAATCACCGCCCGCACAACTAATATTCGCTTAGTGATAAAATTCTTTAAATCAAGTTTACGAGGTTGAATTAAATACCCATCCCATTGTATTTAGCCAGTCTTCGAACAACATACCGTCCTATTATTCCACATTCTTCGACCAAATATATAGTGGTTAAAGGGTGTAATACCGGCTCCTACTGATGAGTTGCCAGTAAGCACGAAACGAATGTGCATGAGATTATACTTTCCGTTCATGCTGCCTTTGGTTTATCCTTCTGGTCACAACTGAACTTTGTTACTAGGTTCGCAACACCTAATACATATTTGCATATATATTAGGTCTTCGCAACAAACAGTATTTAACTGTTATATATTAAATTGAATGATGTCATGCTTACCGTGAAATGTGATAACTGATATCGATCAAGACCAGAGTGTATGGATTTACTGGAGTAACAGGTGTTCAAAAATTGTTGAAATTCTCAATTTCGGTGAACTTTAGCATAAATTAATATCCATCAGGTTGGTATCATGTACCGACTCGGAAATCATAGTGTTAGTATACGGTACTCATCGATTTCAAAAAGGTATCAGTTACTAACACAATAGCCATAGTGTTAGTATCCTTTACAGACTCGGTATATATAATATATAGTGTGAGTTAGCATTCAAGTCGCATTGTCGTTGACTTTAGATGATGTTAGCTTCAATATTGCAGGTTTACACATTCGTCTAGGAGATTGTACCGTCCTATTGTCCCACATTCTTAACAAAATATATGGTGGTTAAAGGGCGTAATACCAGCTCCTACTGATGAATCGCCTGTAAGCACGGAACGAATGTGCATGCGTTTATACTTTCCGTTCATGCTGCCTTTGGTTTATCCTTCTGGTCACAACTGAACTAATTTGTTACTAGGTTCGCAACACTTAATACATACTTGCATATATATATATATATATATATATATATATATATATATATATATATATATATATATATATATATATATATATATATATATATATTAGCTCTTCGCAACAAACAGTATTTAACATAACAAACTACTGCCAGTCGTTATTTAACCACTGCGCAGTCTCTCTACAAATTAGTAATAGGTCGCCTATTCCTAACGATGGAGTTGAAAGGCGCTTGTGATCGCATTTGTGGTTAGCAGCTGAAACTGATTCGGCATTTGGCACATTAGCTTTCCTTATGGCAATGATAATCCGACGTTAGGCGTTAGCTGCGCAGGTAAAACAAAACTAAGGTACCATATAAGAATGCATGTCGATGTTGCAGAAAAGGAGGCCACGAATAAATATAGACTCACCCCGTTGTTGTGGTTTAAGATAGCGTTGCAGAAATGGATAAAAGTTGAGCAATATCAACTTGTTAATGCCAATTAATTGGGCAATCAGCTGGACCAAAAGAAGGCGCACATCGAATCTGTCACCGCAGTGTTCCAGTTTACGAAGAAGGCGTTCAGCAAAGGTTTGCGGATCATGCAATTGCTGACAGGCGGTCAGGTTCGCTAAAGCCTGGCTCATGGCTGTAGTCGAAGCCTTGCGTTTTGCTTTTCGATTTGCCTTTTTCTGCACTTCCTCGACAGCACGTTCCATTTTCTTTTGACGCTTCTTTGACTTAATGCCGACACGATGGCGCAGTTTTAGTCGACAAATTTTAGCATGCTCGTTCTGTGTATATAAACCAATAATAGTCAACTTTGAGTAGGTTGCGTACATGAATAACCATTCATGCCTAACACTTAAGCAGAAACGGAGATTTATGATTAAAAAATACATTTTCTTTTTCTAATAACACATCTTAATAAAATTTAGTACAAACATACTTAAAGTAAATTTACAAGAGGTCTAAGAATTACCAAATCACTTCTAAGCGCATAAGAACCAATTTATGCCCACTTCCAAGTACGCATCGAGATCGTCTTCGTAGTGGCTTGGTGCTGATTCGTACCCTCACCCCGAAGGCTTCAACATCATTCGTACTAACCACTGGAAATGAGGTATGATTTAATCTTGGTTGTCTGGCTACGTTTTAGAACCCCAGGTCCAGTACCTTCATCAGGCTTCTAAGCACATACAGTATAATTCTGACACCACCAAATTTAAGCAAATTTGGCAACCTCGTTCAAAAACAGATTTTTTGTATTTTAACTTTCCACTCACCGACGGTTCGAATGAAAGACCTCAGTAACTAAAAACTCTACTGGTAGAGCAAATCTTCTGCCCACCAAAAGGAAACCGTGGAAGAAAACCCCATATATTGCAAGAAAATGTAATCACATTTGAACCATGACTTACAAATTCGGTGTCACTTTCACTGTCACTATTTTTCTGATTAGGGTCAACAATTTTACCCAAGAAAAACTTGACTGCCGCCGAGTACACCTAAATAAATATAAACGAAAACAATTTCTTTAAACACTAGTTTAATTTGGAAAAAAATCATAACAGCTGTATCAAGATCAATAAACTTTATATATATGGGTAAAGTATCCAGAATACGCGCCTATTGGCAGTATGTTCAGTGTTAGCACTATAAAACACTGTCGAAATAGTAATTGGTATTTAGTGCACACTTCGCGAGAATGTAATAGGAAATACACAGAAAAACATGCTGTCAGATATAATTAAGAAATCAAGCCGATATGTTTTATTTAAAATATGAATAATAAATACCTGAATCAGGAATAAAACAAAGATCAAGGCCTATAAAGATAGCATTATCAGCAATGTAACAATCCTCTGTGGGACAATCCCTCTCCAAACAAAACGCAAAACTATGCACCATTATTCGCATTAAATGGTGCGGCTACACATTCGCATACCCTTACCGATCAAGGATAGCGAAAAGAAAACAACTAAAATAAAAACTAATAATTCACGAGAAGCGATATCGTAATCAGCACAAGTACGCAGATCGAGTAAGAGAAATTTATTACCACCAGCAAAGTCATCTTTACAAGATGCTACACTAAATGCAGTCTTTTGTAGTCTACGTGTAACAAATTTAGGGAACAATTGCAGTAGCGAACAAGAGGAAAAACAGGCAGCCACAAGATAAACAAGCAAACAATTGCGTAAGAGGGATGCATTACAGACAAAGAGCCAAAGTAATAAAAGTATGTGCATAATCAGAAAAACCAAAGCAAAAGACTGCATCGGATAAAGGATGCACCAGGTAACAGAAAATACTCAAATGCAAAATAGGCTCAACCTAAAAGAAAGACGAACTAAAAAATATGTTGAAATATGCCTTAAATTTGTAGCTTGCGGCAGTTTGGCGCAGTAGCATGAGTGCAAAACTCCAGAACAAATGTTCCCCGGTCACGCCTTCTTTATGAATTTCTTTTGCTATTTTGTGTAATGTTTATTCTATGCACTATATATATATATATATATATATATATATATATATATATATATATATATATATATATATATATATATATATATATATATATATGTGTGTGTGTGTGTGTGTGTGTGTTAAAGAAAATAAAAACCAATAATTGAAATGCGAAATACAATATTTTAAATCGAATTCCTTAACTCTGTCTCCAATTTTATTCACTTTCGGCACATTTTGACAATATAAACCTTGGGTCGAGAAGAAAGCATCCGGAAGAGAAATTTGGCCTATATATTAGAAATCTAAGAAAATCAGTTAGCTCTTAAAGATGCATTGTTGATTTTAAAATCTAGCGAATAATACAATGTCCAACTGTATCCTCATACTAGTTTACAGTAAACCATATAGGGACCCATAAACACACTATATATATATATATATATATATATATATATATATATATATATATATATATCCTATAATGTGTTATAATGATGCATTTTTATGCTTTTAAACACGTCAACACACCCATTATTATCACACTATTCATTTGAAGACCTAATATGACAAACGCTTATTTCCTCAAACTTTGCCAATGGGTAAATGCAGAAAATTACGCGGTCACACAGAAGGAACTAAAATGAATGTCTTTTAAACATAAATAAGTTTCATTGGCATCTCAGTCTTCTGACTAAAATTACACACACACACACACATATATATATATATATATATATATATATGCGCTATACGATTTACCGAAAGATAAATTTACCTTTTTAGATTTAACAAAGCAACCTTCGGCGATAATATTTGCAGTCTTCGAATCTCGCCAAGTGCCTTTGTGATAAAGACTGATAAGCATCACAGTTGCTTCTCTGGAAACAAGCTGGTTGCTGTCCTTAATCATTTTAGCCAGAAACGCTTGGATTGCCTACAGCACAGAATGATACACATAGTAAAGTAAGCAGACAGATAAGCAAGCCGCTTAAGACAAAAATACTGCAAGTTAAAATAAGCAAATCAGTATGGGAAATACGGCATTAAAATAAATGTTATCACAATTTCTATGGCTTCGAGAAATAATAATTTAAAATATTTATCAGATGAGCATAATCATCATATTGATTCACTGCTTCCGAACCATTAAAATTATTCCTAACTCATATTATAACATCAGAAAAAAATTTCCCTATTTAGTAAAAAATAGGAACCTATGATTCTGTTCAAACAAACTAGCACAATCTGGAGGGAACAATCCGTCCCAAAAGAGTGGCGCATTGTCGCTGCGGTTCCAATTGATGAAAAGTGTCACATTAGCACTCACGCCAACAACCACGGTAAAAATTTTCTCTGCTGCATCAGAGTGACACCTGCTATTATCAGGAGAAGGATTTGCGAAGAGCGAGAGAAGCGAACGATGCAAACCCGGACAAAATTTGTATCGAATTCCTGCACATCGCCACCACCGTTATCGGTGTCCAACCAAAGTTGTTCTCCTAGACTAACCGACCGCATTTGACTTTAGTTTAAGTGAAACTAAATGGCGAACCATGCCTATTATGGCGTTCCGGCCACAACTGTTCGATTGCCTGAAACCTATTATAACGACGGATCAACCTGAATTCACGCAGATAAAGGCCTTTTTTAATCTATTTCGAGTTTCTCTGGTGCCCTGACTCCAAACATGTTTAATTATTATCATGCGTTCTATGTATAAATAATGAGCAAAATTTAAGAGCTTCCTGCTTCTGTGTGGCCGTTATTTAAAGTTTCATTACCATCGAGCTTCGTCAAGGAACATCGATTGAGTTCGTTGGGATAGTATTTGAGAAAGCCAATTTACAATCCTGTTCACCAGTCAGCCGAAGCAACTCAGGTGGATGGCTGGGACTGCAAAAATGGTAGCCAATTTACTTCTTGGCTTGAAATTACTATTCACGATATCGATCATTTGATCAAGTCGCATCGTAATTTCACTAGCCAATATATTATTTACTGAGCGTAAAAATATTGGAGTATACCGACAAACATGGCTCAGCTGTGAAGCTTTGTTATTTCTTCTTTAACGGCGTATGATATCCCGAAACCCAACTTATGGGGGATCTAGACTATTTACATAATTAAATAAACATTGATTTTGCGTGCGGTGATAACAAATATTTAAATCAATGTTGTGATATTGATATAAACACCTGTTCCAGTTTATATTTACAATTGCCAGTATAAGCCAAGCGTTGGATAATGTAGAAAAATCAATTCATACAGTAGACCCGTTTCGTCCCTATTGGTGAGTCAGCGCTTAATATCCAGAATTTTCCGCGGACAGAGCTCGAACCGGGGCTCGTCTATTGCTGTAACCAATGAGACACCCTGCGGCAAACTACACGCGATTTTCAGTTATATAATAACAAGTTTCTTCGTAAACTTTTCCTTTAGCAGGAGCCTATATGGCATAACTTTAGACATAAATTTCCAAATAACCGCTACAATCTATCATCATAGACGAGACACCATGCTACCTTGGACGTGGATATCTGGATCTCGATTTATGTATGCATATATGTAATTTAGCACCAAGTACTATGAACATACCAAAAGACAATATGTATAAAAAATTTAAATGTCCATCGTGTTTACAGACCACTTAACGCTAGGATACAAAGCACAAACAGGTAAGATTGTATAAGTGGACAGTGCAATATTTAATAAATCTGACATGCTTCAATTATATATTCTTCTTTCATAAACGAAAATTAGCAAGTTTTCTTCCAGTTTTTTGTCGTGCTTACCTAGTCTGCGTTTTTACTAACGCATTTAGCTTTCAAGTAGTTTTCTTTCTTCAACAAAATATTTCGGCTGCCTTTATCGGCAACTTTCTTCAGTTGGTCCATCCTCACAATTTTTACAGAACAAATTAATGAAGCAAGCGGGATATTTTATCTGAACATATTATTCATACTTCAAGTTGATATTTTACTAGATAGTTGCGTGTCACATGTTTGTTTGTGTGTGTTCATTTCCGTAATTGATTCCAATTCATACAATCATATTTTCCTGTCATTAGCTAATGCGGAATTCCAAATCGAACCTAACGATTTTTCAACAGCTGTTTCATTCATAATATTATCTCTAGATTTAATTTCGATAGATTCTCTAATCAATATGGTCATCCTAGTATGACTATATGTCGATATTTGGTTAAAATCATCCCAGTCCCCACTACATGACGAGCAAGATCAGATTTATCAATATGTCCGTACTTACATGTTTTATGTTCACTTCTTCTTACCTTGACTTGGTGCATGGTCTCATCAAAATACATGAGACTACAATCTATGCCTGGGATTTCATACACTCCTGATGTTTCCAATGGTTCAATATTTTCTTTTTGATTAAGGACTATAGTGCCTAATGTAAGGGACTGTTTTAAAATGGTACTTACATTGTATTTTAAAGCTATTAATTTCACTTTCCTACTTAATATTGAGTCCGGTAATACATCGACCTTACGCTATTCCCTGCCCTTGCCCTCTTTTATGTACCCCAAATTAGGATTAAATGTTCTCACGACATCCATCATTGTTATATCTTTTAAACGAAGAGGATAACGATTAGTCTTGAATATATCGCGCAGTCTACCTAATTCTAACTTCCTATGCTTTATATCTGGTAATCTAAGGCTTTTTAATGTTAATGACTTTAAGATACCGACTTTCATACGATACGGGTGTATGGACTTGAAATTAAGGATTCCGGAATAAGTATCCTTCCTATAAATCTCTTTCTAATTTCTGACGATTTCGAATTAATTTGATATCCAAAAATGGTAATTCACCTGATGATTCGCTTTCCAGAGTAAATTGAATTTCGCTCATTCGATTCGCTAAATTTAAGAACTTTACCATTTCATTATCACCATGGTTCCAGATCATTAATATGTCATCCAAGAAACATAAGTACAATTTTGGTTTCAATGGAGTCTTATCTGAAAGATTATTTTCCAAATAATGCATAAAAATATTTTCTATTGCAACCGACAAATGTTGTCTCATTATAACACATCGAATTTGTTTAAAAAAATTATTCCCTAAATTTAAAATAAGCAGAGGATATACACACATCATCTCCATGACGTGTCCAATCGTCACTTTACTTCCTTCTAATATTAATGGGTGATCAACTAGGAAACGTCAAAACAATCCAGGGCTTCAGGTATCGGTATATTCGTGTACATAGATACTATATCTAAGCTTACCAATCTATCCACTTCATCTAGTACGCATCAATAATTTCAACCAACTGATATGAGTTCAACAAGTTATGCTCTAAGAGGAATATTTTCTTATTCTATGACACAAAAACTTAGAAATTTTATATGTTGGGGGGGGGGTGTTGGACATACACAATAATTCTTAATGCTTGAGCACTTTAGCTAAACCGTACATTCTAGGTG
>JAQBSW010004253.1:0-71568 GCA_029291075.1 Eudiplozoon nipponicum
TATATATATATATATATATATATATATAATTTTCTGATTTATGAAAGGATTTTGTATATGTATGTCTTTATATTTTTCGGCATATATATAATAATATATAAATAATTTAAATAGATAAAAACATTATATATATGCATGTATATACAAATTAAAGATTTATGGAGGTATTTTAAATATTTATCGATATTTGTAATCAGAAACCGTAATAATTATATAATTTAATTACTTAAATAATAAAAAAATATATGTAAATTAAATGTTTATGACAGGATTTTATATATATATATATATATAAATATATATATATATATATATATATCTGTATTTATCAGTATAGATATTAGAAGAATAAATAATTGAAATAAAATTATTAAAAAAGTATATATATATTTTTTGAAATGCGAGCCTTAATATAATTTATTGTAAGTTTCATGCCCAAAACAAAAAGGGTAAAGAAATATATTTTTTATTTATAAATTGAAGATTCAGAAACAATATTGAGAGTATCTTATGTTTTTGTCAGTATAAATACATTAATAAATTAATTAATTAAATAATTAAAAATATCAAATAAATATACATTTTCTAAACATATGTCTATATTTGTCTGTAAGTATAACAATAATAAATTAATTAATTATATGATGAAAAAATATATATATATATATATATATATATATAATGTATGACAGGATTATATAAAAGTAAATTTTTAAAATGAAGAGTCATAACATGATTTTCAACATATATCTAAATTCGCCAGTATAAATATAATAATAAAATAATTAATATATTTATGAAATAAAATTATATATATACATGTATATATATATATATATATATATATATATATATATATATATATATATATATATATATATATAACTTGAAGATGTAATGTCAAGCGTTTTAATTATATACCAGTTTATTTGGTATAAATGTTAGAATAAAAAATATTTATATATATATAGTATATATATAGTATATATATATATATATATATATATATATATATATATGTTTATATATGTATATAATTTGTTTCTGGATTTTGAAGATATATCTATAATTGGCAATTTAACTATAACTATAATAAATAAAATAATTTGATGAATTTAAAAAAATGAATATATATAGAAGAGTATATGTATAAAAAAATTGAATATACATCTATATTTCATAGTGAAAAAACAAATAGAAATTTTATTAGATACAAGAAACGCTTCTATCTCTTTATCTTCTCAAATATCTACTAATGAAAATATCTTTATATATAATTTGGAAGGCAAAACAAGACAGAAATATTTAAATGTATATAGTGTGAAATAAGAGAAACAACCAATCAATTCTGTGCGTCACCTCCATTTCAAGCTCACGGCGTGAACATGTTTCTACTGCTTGCATAAATCCGGGTGTAACACAATTTGATTTAAAACAGGCGTTTAAGTTACAATGTTCTCTCATTCGAGTAATTAACCGTCTGTTCGATCGTCGTACGTATATTCTCCAGGCGTACCATTTAAAGTAATTACTAAATGCAATACACACTTACTTATATAATAGAAACTAAAGGCATATCGACTGTGCAGTTGTTATTAACAAATATTAAATTTGGCATCAATACAAGAATGACCAGACTCCGCTCCCTCACACACACGATATATATATATAGGTATATATATATATACTCGGGTCTCTCGTCTCTCTACTATGTGTATATCTTTATTTATATTGCTTCTGAAAGCTTGGCGCTAAAAAACGGTCTTATTGTCACATATAGTTAAGTTTATATTGCGATAAAAATTGCTCCGTCTCAACATATATAAATTTGCTAATATTTTACACTCCGTATTAGTGAAATATCTGCAAAATTTGCCTTATTTATTTAGTTTCTAAAGATTCTGCAGGTATAAACAAAAATCTATCATAATATGCTTCAATTCTTTTGCTTTAGACGCCAGCGTAACGTTGAATAAATTGCCGCAACAGACGGATTATAATTCATCTGAATCAAGTCAACTCGTGACCGAGCCACAATTACCTGATAGAAACCATATATACTTCGAAGATGAAAGTGAAAGTGCGTATCTGGAGAAATTGACCGGTTTATTTACTCTTGGTTTACGAGGCACTGTAAAAGAGAAGAAGTACAATCAACTTCATACGAGTAATGAGAGAAATGTTGGCGTTGAACGGAAGTCATTCGCTGATAAACAGGCTGTAATTAAGGAAACGGAACACAATACCACTAGTACACTAAATATTACTACAAATTTATCAGCTATCAAGGCAACAAATAAGCCTTTTATTTCTCCTCCAACTTGTGTCTACGCAAATGGGGATTTACAGAATGGTGTGGTTGATAATTTGAACCACTGCATAGCCAACAGCTCTAGTTGTGATGTGAACACCGCCGACGCTACAATTCATGGCAGAGGTAGCACCGTGTCTAGTGGAGCCAGCTTTGCTAGCTACGCTTCTTCAGTTTCAACTTATGCTGAAGGCGGAGTTCGAAGAATGGCCGCGCTGTTCAGCGCGGAGACTAGTCAGAGGAGCGAAGCCTCTGACAGATATATGCGAAAGAATTCTGACAATCTTAAATGTCGGCAATATCGTGCAAAACAGAGCTCAAGAATACCTCTAATAGGTGGATTGAAACAAGATTACCATTACAGTCAAAAAACTGGGAATGTGGGCAGTGGTAAACTATCAAACCAATCTGAAATTTGCAATGCTGTAGACAATTTTAATAATTGCTTTCGAAACGGACGTCTAAACATCAATATTCCTTTACCATTAAATAACTCAAAAGAAATGAGCAGTAATTCCAGCACCACGCAACATGGTGGTTCTAGTGAAAATTGTAGTTTTGAGATGAGAACTAGTAAAAGTTGTTCATTTGGAACTTTAAGACAATTTGGAGACCAAACTGGCATTTGCGGTGAATTAGATGATTGGAATAAAAGTGTCGACATATCCGATTGTATACCTCCTCCTCCGGGTTTCGGAGCATCGAATTAATACTAAGCTTGCTTTCCATGAAACATTTTGTTTTAAAATCTGCATTTTGTGATGTCGTTGAATGCACAACTATTGTGAATATCAAGTGTTCTATTCCTAATTTCAGCTTAATATATTAGGTTAAATGTTATTTTTAATCCTTAGTTTTGCCATTTCGGAAAATAGAACTTTACCTGTGTTGTTTAGAAAACAGATTAGTAAAATGTTTCTCAAAAAAAACAGCATGCTGGCAGCCATGTTTGCAGAAAAATCGACGAATTTAACTTTTGTTATAAATAAACTAAGATTGTTTGCGCTGGCGGTGATAAGAATAATTGAAGTCCAATTTGCTATCTTAATAGGAAAACCGGTCCCATTATAAACATATGTAAGTAAGTATTAACTAGGCATTTTATAGTGTAGAAATGGCAATTCGGTTAGTAGACCCATTTCATCTTTTATTGGGAACACTTGACCTACTGTCCAGAATTTAACCCGAAAAGAGCTCGAACAGGGCCACGTCTGCTTCGGAATATTCTTTACATTAAGTTAACGAGCTTGAAGTAAACACCAATCACATTCTATTTAACCAAACTTCGAAACACATAACAAAACTACCGCCAGGCGCACACAGTAACGCGCTTCGACCTTCCATGATCATCATCAGAGTACGACGGCAAACTCTCTAGCGAGGATCAGACCGCGTTGCATATGTATCGAAAGCAAAATGAGATATGCGGCTCTCACCTCTAGTGGTATAGCATACGTTGAACGTGACTGGAAATGATGGCTAAACAATTTCTATGCAGTCACAAACATTAAATGTTTGTAGCTTTCGCCACACATCACACAAACAAAAAAAAATATATAAATGTATAATACAATTAAACAATCATTGATTGCGTGGGTGGTGGTAGCAATTCTTTAAATCAAGTTTGTGAACTTGAAGCAAACACCAATCCTATTGAATTTAACCAGTCATCGAACAAAATAACAAGCCTCGCAAGCTTGATTTAAAGATTGTTAGCATTACTCGCGCAATCAATCTATTGTTTAATTGTATTGTCTATATATATATATATATATATATATATATATATATACACCACATATATATATATATATATATATATATATATATATATATATGTCTGTTGCGAAAGCTACAAACAGTTAATGTTCGTGACTGCATAGAAATTAGGCAGCCGGCATTTACAGTCACGTACAATGTATACAAGACTACTTGAAAGGGGATCCGTGTGTCTGATCTTGCTTTCAATATATATTCAATGCAGTTTGATTCTCGCTAGACAGTTTGCCGTCGTACTTTGATGATGATCATGGAAGGTCGAAACGCGTCACTGCGTTGCGGTTGGAGGTAATTTTATTACGTTATTCGACGACTGGTTAAATACAATGGGATTGGTGTTTACTTCAAGCTCGCAAGCTTGATTTAAACAATTTTTGCCACCACCCGCGTCATCAATTATTGTTTAGTTGTTTCGAATTATGTTGTCTCTTACATATGCGAAAGATTTAAGCATTGACTACACAATTCTTATTTTATCCTGAATAATTTATGTATAATTTTATACTGGTGTTTACATCAAGATTGCAACCTTGATTTAAATTATTGTTATCACCCCTCGCACAACCAATAATCACTTAATTACTTACGTGATTAGTATTGCGATTTCTAGAAATTCTTTTCAATTATGAAGTCACACATTTGACGTCTCATTTATGGAAAATATGGAAAAACCTATCACTGACGCTGTAAATATAATCTACAATTTACTAAAACTTTATTGAAAACAACATTTGAGACAGGCCTACATTACTATTTTGTGATCTCCTACCTGATGCTAACATTTTTAATTATCCATTAAAGCGTTATTTAGTCAAATTTTATCATATCTTTTCGTTATAATCTTTTGTCGTGTTTAAATAAACGAATTTTGGAATTGATAATAGAATCGATATTATATTTTTGATCATAACATGTTGTGCAAACACGGATTTACTGTTTGAATTATTCAAATTTTGCGCGGTGTAAATGCCCAATGCAATTCAATATTCAATGTATTGAGCGTTGTAACCACTCGAAATTAAAATTATATTTATTTAAATATACAAAATTTATGGTCTGATATCTTAATATAAGTATGCCAAACGTATGTTCAATATATTTGAATTAGAAAGCGTTGGTCATAACAAAAAAGTTTATTTTGCCATTTGTTCTACAAGAATTAGTTCATAATTTGCAATGGATAACATTGCTTAACAAACTATCTATTCTCTGGACATTTTTAGTTAGATGCCAAAGCAATCTTTGTAAAATGTCCGTAAACTTTAGCTAAGCTAGTTTTTTTATTAATGATTTCATATTGTTTATAAATAAAAATTATTTTATATATAATGAAATTTATTAGCCATGCAAGTTTGAAATATATTCGTTCAAATTATTTATATATAACGTAAATTAAGATTGCCAACTTTGCTGAATATTCAGTTTTTCACTATAAGCTTTTCACATTGAAAGAGTCAGCGGAAAGATATATTGGTTTACATCGTATAATATATCCACCCATTATTTTAACTTTTGCAAAGTGCATTTAAAAAATAATTATTCACATGTCCTCAGAACCGGTACGTGTGGCTAGTAAAATTGTTATTATTTATAAATATAAAGCTGTCCCACGATATAAATAGTTTTTATGCGTTATCTTAAAATAAGGTATCAAGCAATCCTTATATTGCTTATAGTGACTACAAGTCGCTTCCGAATTTAGTAGACTCATTTATAAAACCGTCAAATTCCAGGGATTTGAGTTTGAAGAGCAGTGGTGACATAATCTATTTAAACTTTCGTTTTTTAACATGAAACAATAGTTTTTTTACAACATTTAACATCATTTGAATCGGCTTGCTGGGTTACTAAAGAATTCAATATTACCAACAGACGCAATAACTAACGCCGAATAAATTTATTTTCCTTTACATACATCATCAATTTAACCTAATGATGGAAATAAAACCATTGTATGTTTCAATTGTTCCTTTGTTCTGGTTTATTTTAGATAATTGTTCGGAACCTTATTGTAAATAAATCCAATTATATGAAAAATGTGAAATATTTTCTGAATGAAGACTGTTGTGCACATTATTCATTAAAAAATGTGATCGAAAATATTTTTTTCTGGAAGTTTTTCTAAATATAGCTTATTAGGTCTATCGTTCTATTTTATTATGATGCTTTTCCTGATTACGTATTTTAATTTCCGAAATGTATCTTTCACGTCCATTAAGTTTACTTAAAAATTTTTTTTACTTCCATCTATTCAGTTTCAAATTATTTTATACAAAAATAGCTCGAAATAGCAAGTTCTAACCATGCTAGGTTGACAAAATAGTTCGTTTGTGTCAACCGTGCAACCAATGGTCGTTTAATCGCGATTGAATTCAAATAAGTCATTATTTGCAAAGAATAATTTTTCAAAACTTATATTTCGATTTCTCTTAATTTCGTTTACTTCTACATACATAAGATTAAAATAAATATAATACATTATCAAAAATTGATTCAGTTTTTTTGCTACTAAACATTTGTCATGTTTGGTGCATTATTACTAAATTTCAGTGTCTAATTCATTATAATTATTTAAAAGATTTTGACTTTTAAATTAATTTTGTCTGTAAATTATTTACTGCTTTAAAACAATTTAACAAATTACAGAACTTAATATAATTGTAAGACGTTGATGATACACGATTTTTGTTTAACAAAATTATCTTTGCTATTAACGAAATCAATGGTAAATTAAAGCAATCGGTGATTGGGCAGGTGATGATCAAATGCAACACACAAAGTATGCGAAATTGATAAAAGCACCAATCCTATTTTATTATACCATTTGCATGACATAGTAGATGACCGGTATTCTGTAAGACATAAATTTTGTATATAATACAGTTATAGTTGAGTTTATGGTTCTGAAATTTAACTGGAATGCGGAAAGTAACAGTAATCGCATCAACCCAATTGTAAATTATTATAGTAATAAATCAGAATTTCATTATAAATATGCAGTTAAAATAGTGACAGAGTTATATTTGAAAAAAAACCAATGTACACATTATTTTAAATTATATTAATCAGCAAACCGTTTTTTAGTATAAAAAGGAATTTTTAACTATAATTCAAAATGAACACTTGCTCCACTATAATATTGCAAATGAGTATGGAGAATGCAAATCTTTGCACGACACTTTGCTTTCGTGTTAAAGAAGTCCTCATCAGGCGCACGGAAATAAAAGGGTAAAAAAGTATTGCTCTCATCAGTTTACATAGCCCTGCATATACATCAATGCATGCACAAGCACAAAAACCCACATATATACATATATATTTTAATTGCCCGCGATGATAAGACACAAAAGCAGTAATCAGTTCCAAAATAAATTATATATTAAATATTATTATAAAGGATTAGTACAACTGCAAATATAGTTTTTCAAAACACCAGATAAACCGAAAGCGTAAAAATTCCTTGTTCCCTTTGTCTGACTTTCAAAACGAAAATTTTGATCAGTATACAGGAATAAATGTGTCCTTAAAAAGTCCAGTGTAAATTGCACCTTTAAAAAGCTTTTGATACGTCAATCGTCGCTAATATTCGTCAGGTATAAATCTAATTTTTGGGCGGAGTCTTCGTTTTGTTTCTTCAGTGTGGCCTGATGTATATCCATTGACTCTTGACAAAGTGATGGCTCTTTTTCGACATCATTGTTACATCTCGTTATAATGATTGGCTGGTTCCGGGAATCAAATACCGACTTTAATAGGTCAATGTTCACTGGATTTTGATTTACGTTATACGTTATCACAAAGTACTTTGAACCACGCTTGATTTTTGGAGGAGGCCGCGTAAACATTAGCATCAATGTCGACTTAGGAACTTTTACATATGTATAATGCAATCGAAAGTACATTGATGAAAGGCGTACTCTAGTTGGCTGCGAACGTAAACTATTGTGAACGCGTTGTGCTGGTTTCTAACATCTACCGCTGCTGGTTCATCACAACCTTCACAATGGTTTATTAAATTTATCGGAATTTGCGCACTGGGACTAAATATGACCTTGGCAACAGATGCCTTAATGCTATCTCTATATCGTAGTTGCATAAAAAGTAGCTCTAATGTGAATATGATAAGCCAATCAAACTGTTCATGAAATGGACATATAGCGCCTATAACTCGCGACACATGCGTTCGTCTAGACTGTTGCACATAGAACTTAGCGTTGTTGTTCGACTCCCAGGATCTGTAGTTTATACTGGAAAACAAATGTCATAAAATTTACACCTCAGTTAGAAACTACTACATCTGGTACCCAAAATCTTGCCACACTATATATCAAATGCGCATAGGCAATGGTCTCCGATTCTTGACCAGTTATGAACACTAATTCAAACTATCTTGTGCGTCGACCAATTATGGTGATGCAATGACAGCTGTTTTCGCTATAGTTGCCTCATCGAGAGTAACCTGGTGGGAAGGTGATTTAAGGTCAGGATCTGCAAACAATATTCCTTGAGCAATCTTAACAATAATATTTTGATAAAGATCCGGAACTGTTATTTTGTTGAGGGCACGTTAATCCCTGCATAATCTCTATTCACCAACATGCAACTTGGCTTTCATTTTTATCGGCGATGGTCATGGATGAAAGCTAGGACGAATAATAACATCTTCCTGCATCTGATTAAGAATAACTTTGGCTGCCTGCGAATTCTTGCGATCTAAATGTCTTACTCTGGCGAAGACTAGCGGACCTCTAGTTGTAATATGGTTCCGTATAATTAATCTAGCTGTACTGCTGAGATCGTGATCTTCGGAGAACTGTTGAAGATGTCACTTACTCGGTTATTGGCGGATTCGAAAAAGTCATTAAACTTATGCGAAATGACCAGGCAATCTTCACTGGTAACCAAAGTACGTAACTATATAAGCGTAACTGGGTCTAAAAAAGAACCTTTGGCCGTAGCAGTTATCAGTCTACATTTCGCTAGGAAGTCTAGTCCTCGACGAAAAACATCCACTGGAACACAAAACGTAGGCCTACTTATACTCTGAGATTTTTCAAGCCAAGTGTTTTTATTGACTGGTCGTTGATGGATTTTAACTGTACATCGGTGCTCCATGTCATAGGGAACGTCAGATTTACTAATGATATTGCAGGACATATAATTAGAATTAAACGCGGCGGTCACCTACTTGACTATGAGCGACTAGTTGGTTTTCTGGACGCTGATCTTTATATATTATTTTGCTGACACTATGAAGAATGACCGTGATAATGCGCTCGGTTAGGTGATAGTAGAGGACCTGAAGTCTTTGCGATGACTAACGGGAACAGTGCGAGCAATGCGACGGTAGGGCGGTACACTTCATATTATAGTTCTGAATTATTTTTTAGAGGTTAGTAAGTACAATTGCCATCTGACCCAGAAAATACTCAAACTCTGTGTCAATAATACGTCATAATGATGTAATGAACTATGTGATAAAGCTAACATATCGTTATTTGATAGATGCGACATTTTATCATTATAAACTATCATTAAATTTCAATGCATATAATATTCATGCAAATACTACTTTCAACGGTCATTAAAGAAACGACATAATTTAAGTTATAATCAAGAGAAAATTTCCTCTGAAACAACTATCGTATTTTAGATCTCATACTTTGAAAACTCTAAGTTTTAATGGATTTGCAGAAAAATTAATTCAAGTAGAGATTTAATCGTGGCTAAAAGCAGCGTTATATTTTTCCAAGCGTACTAATTTCATGATTGACAACAGTTCACTTTTAATTTAAAATTCAGACACCACATAAATTAATTATTCATGAAAGGAAATTGAAATTTTTATATTTTAGAATAATGTTTACCTGAAATATTATTACATTGACCGTGAACACCACTTGTTGCCAGCCAGCTTTTTCGTAATAAACAGACACAGTAGCCAGTTCAGAGATCATTTATATATTGCATAATAAAATTAAGTTTTATTACAACTGCAAACAAGTGTTTCCAAACACCAAATGAACCAAAGGCGTAAAGATTCCGTGTTTCCTAAGTATTAAAACAAGTTCATTTTAAACATTTCCGCACCTAGTAAAAATTTGTTAAAATGTGAAATTTCAAGAAATAAAACAAACGAAAATACATTTCTGGAAAAATGACATAGCAGGCAAAACTGAAGGCTATTCTTAATTGAGCTGTACGAACATAAAAAACTTGACTGTCAAACGGAAAATATTGATCTTTACATGGAGTTATAAAAGTGTCAGTAAAAAGACCTATGTAAAATGCATCGTAAAAATAGTCTTTATACATATATATATAAATATATATATATATATATATATATATATATATACTATATAAAAATTTCCATAAGAGCAGCCTTTCTATATATATATATATATATATATATATATTTTATATATTTAATTTTGACTTAATTCAATATAAAAATGAGATTATCTTATAATCTGTGAAGCCAGCAGGCATTGTTAAGAGCCTGAATCTGTAGACCAGCTAACAAAGATAGATAGATAAATAAATGGACTTGGGTATCTTATAATTTATTTTAAGATTTTTTTCTATCGTTTCTACGAAATGGCAGCAAATTCGAAGCTCACTTGAAAGTGAAACGACACGCATTTGAAAAGAAAATGACGGAAGACTATGACAAACCTAAATTTACGTAAAAGATGCAAATGCCAATTTTAGAGACCAATCAAATTCCTCCTAGTTTGACTCTCCGCGATTTGCGTCCCTGGATTGTTGCTTTGCAGTATCGTTTTCTCAAAGATCCCCATTTCAAAGTACGCATCGATTTGATGGGTTTTTTTGGCTGGGTGCGGGTTCATCCCGCTCTTCCGAAGGCTTCAACATGGTTTCTATTAACAACTAGAAATGAGGTACGATCTAACCTTTGTTGACTGGCGACGTTTCGATTCTTCCTTTCCGCATAAACAGTGCAGTAATTACAAAAGAAGGAGACTACATTTGCTCAAATCTCCTTTTGCGAGTACAGTGCCGTGTATGCGCGATAAGAGTCCTGATGATAATTCCGGGACTGAAACATCGAAACCTCGCCAGTCAACAAAGATTAGATCGCACGCCATTTTCAGTGGTTACTATGAACGATGTTGAAGCCTTCGGAACAAAAGGAAATAAGCTGCACCCAACAAAATGGAAGACCTAATCGATCGGATCTTTGCCAAACTGATAGTGCAAAGCAACAACCCCCGAACGCAAATCGTGGAGAGTCAACATAAAAAAGCTCGCAATGCACAACCCTACAAGTCATTTCTTTGTGTAATTTGATGAAATAAGCGCAAGCTTCACTTTGCCTATGGCTCTGTCGATTCTTGAATGCCATTCCTATTAATCATATATATATATATATATATATATATATATATATATATGAATATTCACAGGTTTATAAAATCTTTGACAACACAACTGCGCTACACGCAATGTAACACCATTTCACAATATTCTAAACGATTTTGCAAAACTTATAAAATGTCAATATTAACAGCAATATCAGTTCGAGAATGCCACCTTTATTAAACCTAGTAACTCAAGTGTGTATTAATGCTAAATTTGAAGTATGAACCAAAATTAAACTGTTCAAATGGGCTTCCGCAATTATAGTCACTAAGGTATAATGAGTGTTTTGCGATAACTTACATATTTATTATCACTAATTCAAACACGTTTTCGGACTTCGGATACCTATAGTTCCGTTATTTCTCAAAAGCTACACATATTCTGAAATTAAGAACCATTCGTACGAATGTGTTCGTTAAAAATGAAATTAGTTCACATATTACTTCGACAGAAGTCATTAAAGCGTTTGTTAGCATCAACAGCACAATCAACGGTTGCTCAAGTAATGCTATTAGTTGTAAATACCAATGCAAATCTCACCTGTGGTAAGACAAAATTTGAATAACGTATGAAAACTGCGGTAAATATAAGTATAAGTCAAGCAATTTAAGACAAATTTTCTGGCATTTATGTATTGCCTAATTTTATAGCATAAATTTTCTATAAATGTATGTTTCACCAAAAAAGTTTAGCAATACATAGAAAAATAAGATTATTGAGTTACTATAATTAAGGTTGCGATCTTTATATAAGCAGCTGATCCATTAATTACTTACATATGTCAGTATAAACTAAGATTTGTATAGTGTAGAAAAGGCAATTCATCCAGTAAACTGGGTTCGTCCTTATTGGGAACTCATCATGTACTGGCCAGAGTTTGCCGCCGACAGGGCTCGAACCTGGGTACTTCTACTTCGGAATATTGTGCTCAAACCACTGAACCACCCTGGCTTATATAGTTGCAGTGCACGCTCTAGACGAGTAGCTATTTAACGCGAAACGCGTGCATGTAGACTGTTACGCTGAAATTTGATGCAAAGCTGTACAATTTTATTTATTCGCTAAATAAAATATAGTTTTCAAAAGCGTGTCAATGACAGATTCTGAAAAGTCAGTCGGTATGCCTCATACTTTTAACATTGAGTTTGCGGATTTGACATTTAAAAAACTTGTAAATATACTTTGGCTGACTCTTGACACAAAAACATCTCGAAACAGCGCTTTTCCCCCGATATTGGACACAATGCGTTTGCACTGATTTGTTTATATATAATGCTAACAATATTCAAGTTTATTAAATAAAGATAACAAATACAATTTCTAGACAAAATGCGAAAATTTTGCATCAACATTACAAACACTTCTTTAATATGCTGATTTTTCTTGTAGTTTTGATATAAACAGGATGTTTTACTAACCTAAAGCAAGAACCTTAGTTTTAAATTGGCGGGGCTGGTAAATACGCTTACTAGATTAGGCTGATAATTTTTGGTTTAATGCATAAGAATATTTTACTTTTTTAAAATATTCTCGGTCTAATATAATGGAAACTCATTTAGCAAAAACATATTTAAGCTTTGCAAATATCCTGATTTTATAACTTTTCATATAAATAATTACAGAAAGAATTTTTATTTAACCTACATGTACTAGTTTTTAGATGTTGATTTGCTGTGCGCATTGTGATTGTCAATATATTTTAAATAAAAATATTGAAGATATCCAACTCTCTTTTAATTTTAAATTGTGTCTTTTAGTTCAACTACGTTTAATGTAGCATATATTTTTCATAATACAAATAACTCCAAGAAGAACAAATAGAACCTCAAAAATACAAGAAAAAAGAAAAGAAACTGAAAGCCTTAGCAATAATAATAATAATAATAATAATAATAATAATAAATTGAATAAAAATAAAAGTAATCATAATAATAATGTGTATTAAAATTAATAATAAAACAATACCTGTTAAAAATACAAATGCAACTAATATATTACTACTACTATATATATGTAATAATAATAATAATATGTAATAATAATAATAATAATAATATGTAATAATAATAATAATAAGTATAGTAAAAATAATATGTAATATATATAATATGTATTATTGTATTGTATTAATGTGTAATATTATTATTATTATTATCCCATTCCACTACTATAATAATTATAATTTGAATCATGGTAATAGAATTTAAATAATAAGAGATAGAATTTAAAAATATTTTGTGTGTGTGTGTGTGTGTATTAATAATCATAATAATAAGATGAACAATATGATTAAGTTATCAGCAGAACCAAAACTGCCCTCAATTCAAATATTTTTCAAACATTACTAAAAGGTAACTTTCCGCGTCACTTTAATATTTGAATATTTGACTGAATATGTGTAACTTTTAAATAATATTTAAATAAAGATTCATTATGGCGATAAATTTTTAACTGTGAACGACTCTCATGATGTCCAAAATGAGGCGTAAAATTGACCTGAAGTTAATACCTTCAGCCTTTGCATAGAATATACTTCATTTAGATAAATACCGAAAACTGTAAGACTCTTTACTCTAAACGAGTTTATGTTGGATTTGAGTTTTCTTTCTTAAATCCTTCCGAATAATTCTATATTGTAAATGATACTTTATAGATCAATTAAGAATAATGTTATTATACTAATATAAATATAAAGCTTTTCATCAAATAGAACTATCTTGCTGGAGTTATCATCATTATCTGTTTCAATGATGTTGTGTTAGTTTGTTCCAGATAATGTCATTGACGTCACATTATTTTTTATTGAACAAAAATAAAATGACATTAATTCTAAGGCTTTGCAAATTATTTTCCATGATATCCACAAAAAACCCATTTAAATAAAATAACGACTTAATATGTTTTGAGAAAATTTGCAAATTTGGTTCCAAATCTACTTATGGATGATGATTTTATTAAATTAGGGTATTATTATTATTCATTTTATGTATATATAAAAATCCTATGTTAATTAAACTATTTACACTAGAATAAACGGTATGTTGATAAGAAAATAAATTTAGTGTGGAAATGCAAACTATGAAGAGCAATAAGATTTTTTATTTATTCAAGACAAATGCAATATATTAGTAACCTAGTAACACGTTAAGTAATTAAAAATAAGTTTACCCGGAATTGAGTTTATGATGCCTAACTTATGCAATAGTTGCCACGTTTTGTGACTCTATGAATAAAACTGGATTACATAATTGCAGTTGCACGCACTTCATTAAGAATAAAATTTTCCTATAATAAAATTTAACTATTCGTATTCAAACTAGCAGATGGCTAGGTCCTTCAAAATTTTATTTCAATCATGTTTGCTTTATAAGAAATTTGGTCTCCATATTATACTAAGTTGTTCAAATAAAACGAAAAAAGATTATTTTATAGAATAATTATATATATATATATATATATATGTATATTATTGACTTGTAGCCTAACTGAGGTATAAATTAAACTTGAGCAAATTATTTCACTTTAACAACCACGTAATTCTATCAATATTACTTAAATCTAATGTATTCAAATCAATGTTGTTAATTTATGTAAAATTTTATCGATTTACTCCAATTGCATTATTTTATGTTGTGTCAAAGTAACATTATTAATTTAAATAAAATGTCGTTAAAAATGCTGTCCCTCTGATTTATTTACAGATCTAAATATGAAATAAAGAGTTGCAAGTTTTATTCTACGAAGTCATTATTCAGAGCTGTGTTTGCCACTTTAAAATAGAAATAATATCGAAAAATTTGTTATTAGCAAAGGTATATTTAACAAAATATATCTATAAAACAGTATCATGTCCATATAGTGTAATAAACGACGTTTCAGAGAGAGAGAGAGAGAGAGAGGGAGAGAGTGAATACAAAAAAATATATGGTAAGACATTTTTCTATTTCTAAGTTTTCATTTAAAATTTGAAATTTTCATTTTGATTTCCGCATTTGTGGTGGCTCTGCTAACTCATAAGTTAGAATAAATTTGTCATACGTAGGCATCTCATGTATATAAAATTGGTCATTCTTCAAAATAAATTTGACGTAATAAACGACAAGGCTGAAGATACTAAATTGTTATTCGTCTATTCACAGAGATAGGAAAAATCGGTAATGCTACATGGAAATAAATATAGTAAAGACACAAATAAAATATAATATTTTTACATTTATTTATCACATAAAACCTTTGTTTTAAGGTTTAATAAAAATATTACCTCGGACATTATATATTTCAATAGCGTTCAATTTGACAATTTAAACTGGCATGGAGGAAGAAAAACGCAGTTTTTTTAAAGAAATGTATTTAAAAAAATGAATTTAACTTAAATTACGAAGATATTACGAAGATATAATAGAGATGTGGTTACAAATCACATTAAAAGCAACGTTGTACTATAAGTAGAGATAAAATAATCCTAAGAAAGGAAATGTGCTGTCTTTTACTTCCATCAATATTTGTCTTCAAAGATATGGAATTTAATCGCAGGCTAATAACCATTATTTGTTCTTACATTTTGTTGCCAACTGACACATGTTATTCATTAATGCAATCGATGGGGATTAACACCAACGTGTCTTTAAATACTGAGTTTCTTAACAATTTAAGACGATAAAACTTTTCAGATGTCGGCCTGGAGACTTCATAACTTACTTTCTTATATTATAATTTATTTTGCAGTAAAACTTTAAAGTAAGACGCATAACGCAGAACTAAAACGTTTATTTGAAGATACTGACAGGTTTACAACTTCCGATCTCAATCACACAGATCGATAGGAAATAAGATTATTTCAGTAAAACCGAAATTTACTTGTGCTATCTGTTTAAGTATAATGGGCGAAATATTTTTATTTCATAATCTACAAAACAACAGAAGGCATTACAAATTGAATAATGATAGGCCAAATAATTATTTATTCAAATAACTATGGAATATTTAAATCTCTTTATTAGAAAAAGATAAAAAGCACAAATATTTATGGATAAATCTTTATAAGGAATACAGTTACATTTTTTCGCATTTAATTTTATGAACATAATAGGATAAGCTAGGCTGTAAAACGTGTCTTCTAAAAATTTAACCTGGATTACAATGGAGCCAAACCCTAATATCAACTTGATGAAGAACAGTTGATGTATTGTTTTTTGAATATGTTCTGTGTTTTAAATTTGTTTTGTATAATTGACAGAATTCTACCTGATTTTTACTTTGATTAACAAAAGTTTATGCGTAGAATAAATACCACATGCATCTCTTTATTCCATGTTTACCATTTCGCCACCAATGTGTAATTAAAAATATTTAAGCAAAGTTCAACATCAGAGAATCCGTGATTGCGCGGGTGGTGGTAACAATTCTTTAAATCAAGTTTGCAAGCTTAAAGTAAACACCAATCCCATTGTATTTAACCAGTCGTCGAACAACATAACAAACCTTCCGCCAGTCGCATGCACTGACGTTTCAAATAAAATTGGATTGGCGTTTATATCAAGCTCGCAAGATTAATTTAAAAAAAGTTCAAAATCCTTTGCAAACGGCGTTTCAAATTTTATCGGGATTCATTTACGTTACGTAAAATATTAACGAAAATAAATGGAGTACAAATTATGGCATGATTTTCAATATAAAACATACTAATATTGTCATGTTTTCTAATAAGACATTTTCTAGAAAATGCCGAAATAATATGAATCAGCCTACTTAGAATTTTTTACAGAAAGACAAAAAATTTAAACTGTATAGTTTCGTTTCGATAGGCAAAACATCATATTTAAGACTTCTTATTTAATTCAAGTTAACGGAGAGGCAAAATGAAACAATATCATAATAAACAATTTACACAATCCAACAGAACCAACGCCAATGTCAAGTTTTGGCATATTTAGCTCTACTTTGGCCATCAACTATAACTATATCTAATTATATGTTTATCGTCAATATTCGGTGTAACGCCGTGCACAGATGACATGCACTGGAGGAGTAAAGTTTTTTGCTTTTTTTTGTAAAACAGTTTAAATGTTTTTAATGTCATCCTAAGTGTTTAAACTTTTTTAAACCGTTAATTTTTAAGACTAATCGCGTAAACAGTAATTGATATAAAGTAATACAACGAGGTTTTCTTCGGCCCATCTGTCAAATCACCGGATGTCTCATATGAAATTGACAATAACATATAATCGGTAGATTATTTTATGTAAAAATCAAATTGCTGAATTACAGTCCGTTATTCGGTTTGTGATTATTATAAAGGATGTTATAATTTTGTGGTCCTATGACTTTTTAACAAGTACGCTTTAAATAAGAGAATGAAATACATAAAAGTAGAATTTATCGCACTTCAGATTTTGTTCCTCATATTTAAAATCATAATAGGAAATAGTTATTAGCCATTTTGGACAAAGTAAATCATAAATTTTGACAGTTATAATATATATTTTCTTCAATAATTTCATTAAAATGGCTACTCGCATGTGTAAAATATATATGCTCATATACTATTTAGGGTCAAACTAAACTGATGTCTGAAAGAGAATCAGATTTTGCAATTAGGAAATATGCAATAATATTCAATAATATTTCGTAGCCCACATTTTCGTATTTGGCATGTACACATATCACTGAAATCAATTACTCTTCGAAATATCATTTAGTTATAAATTATAGTATATTTGAATATCGTCGGCGTATTAAAATCCTTATTTGGCGAACGGGATTGCGAATCATTCATTCGTATTCTCCGCAAAAAAGATTACACCATTGTATATATCACTGGCATTAAAACTAAATATATAAACAATTGAAATAGCCATGCGTCTTCTCAAAAGCTCTATGCACGTTATTTGCAAATTTAACAAGTTATATTAATGAATGAGATTTGATATTAAAGTTTCTTGTTGTATTTCGTATTCTTCACTGGTTAATCGAACATAAAGGTAAAAATTAGGCTTTCAACGACAAATCTAAATTGTTACCTCAAGACCAAGGAATTTACAAATTGTTGTCATGAAGTGTAATAATTATTTACTGATTGCATCAAACTTAAAGGAAAATTTTAACGAAAATACGTTTTCCACAAATTTCGAAACTTATGAAATTAGTTAACCGAGCTTGTATAATGCAAAATTAGAAACGTTTAAATAAGACGATAATAAATAACTTTTAGATAAGACGATAATAAATATAATGGAGTTTGTCTAGGCATTACTTAATCGTTTTAAGTTGTTAGGAAAGCCTTTCTACAGTGTAAGATAAAATTCTATAATGTTTCTTGTAATGTCATTTTCAGATATGACATGTAATTTATGGTAGAATATTCTCACACCTTCAATGTAAATGTAGACATCAAAATAATTCTACTACGATTTATATTTAGGAATTTATATTTATATATAAAGAACATGCCTTTGCCTGAGAAGTTTCTGATATATTATTGGAATACTTGTCATTATTTTAACCAGTTCTTGGATTCTGTTGATTTAATTTATGTTAATACGAGTGGATTTGTCCTTCGAGTTATATTTTCGCAAATATTGTATTTTGTTATAAAAATATCCTCTTTAATTATGCGCAGATTGCCGTTTTGTTTGTACTTTTCTCAAATTTGTCCTTAAATTTGTTCATATTTGCATTAAAATAAAAGAAATTTACATGGAATTTCATTAATTTTTTAAAAAAAAGAAATAAATTGGCTTTCAATTAGTTAAATAAGTTTTAGTAATAATAATTATTATTACTATTATTAGTATTATTATTAATTATTTTTATAGGTTTTAATTTTTGTTATTCGTGATGAAGTCAATCCGGCCAAGCAATGTATAAGGTTGGAATAAAAATCAAAGTCGTATTTATATGTGGGAGAGTGTTACAGTTATTATTGATTGTTACAAAATAATTTTATCATTTAGCCTTGACAAATCATTTGCTGAAATGATACAAAATACTGCAAATTCTAGCATAATAAAGCCTGCATTTGTTGGGGCTTTAAAATAACGAGAGCAAAATAGTGCATGTATAATGAACCTTTTAATGTAGAATACTTGTGAACGTTAAAGTTGCATATAAGTGAAAAAAATCAACATACTCTGGAAAAAAACAAATGATGATGAATATTTAAATCAAAGCAAACCAACCATCAGTCGCACGTACTGACACATTCAGACCTACCATTATAATCAACTGACAGGCAAGGATCACATGGTATTACATATATAAAGAAAAAAATTATATTTGCTACTCTCACACCTGGTAATCTCAGCTATATGAAAGTGGACTGGAAATGCTTGCTTTATGCAATTTACGCCACATATATACAGGTAATACAATTAAACCATCAAGGGCTGTGCAGCTGGGGACAAACGCTATTCAGATCAATGGAGATATGCATGATTTCTCAGGCCATTTTGGGATAGTTCATTGCGGGAATTTGAAAAACTTGTGAAGTAAATTAGTTAAATAACTGCATAAGTTTTGGTTTTTAAAATGAGAGATGATTTAGTGGTTAGGGTCAAGACTTTTAAAAGTTCTACTTGCAATGAAATGATAAAATAAACTAACAGAACCTTTGAAATCATAGGATAAAAATTTATCATAACATTTATTTGAAGACATCATGGACTTCTGAACTATTCGTGACTTTATTTTGTTGAAGCGTTTAGACACGCTAAATAACTCAGGGAAGCAATAGTTACATTAATAGTTGCTAGAGTCAGTATACATTCTATATAATTTGATTCATTTTTATAATATTATTTACGAGGAAATTATAAAAAAACTCTTAACAATAGCATGCCAACCTTGTTCTGTTTGAATCTTCTGTACAATAACTTCTGTCCAAAATTCCACTTTAATTGATCAAGGATTGTAAAAATAAAGGATGGTGAATTTTAGGGAATATTCTATATATTATTCTACAAACATTCAAAAAGAAGAAAGTTTCAACATTTATAAAATTTCTACGCATAAATCTTTTTTATTGCTATGCATGCGAACAGGAATTTGATTTAACAATTTGCTTGTTACAAATTACACAAAATATTGTATTTTAGGTTTGATAATTTATGGCGCATCCACATAGCAGAGAAAATGCAAATAGGTTGGTAGATTTTTTAAAATCGGCATTTTATTATATTGGGTTAGGAACAACATCGGTTTCTAATAAACATAATATCGCGTATTGAGCGGTAGGACATCTTAAAAATGTGCTTTAATGCTAAATATTTGTGTAATAAAGTCGTTTTGTTAAATTTTGACATTTTATGCAGGAAAGGTAAATTTCTCTGTTCTCCATGTGTAACTTATTAAGTCAGTTACATATCTCCCAAAATATGTCAACATTTGAATGTTAAGCCTTTAGAAAAATTAATGTTGTAGCACCACTGAAACCGACCGGTTGGAGCTTTAGGTCAGAATGTATCCGTCTGAAAATGAGAGCCAAATAACATAGATTGGTTACTTACAATAATTACAGACAGTGTGTTACTTAGATGGTCCAATCGATGAGATGCCAGGCTCTGAAGCAAATACGAATGCAATTTTTGGATGAGTGCACCAAAATGAAAAAAAAACATTTGAAGTTTAACCTGTGTAATCTACTGTGTAAATGGTTGAAATTACATATAATAAGTTCTAAAGAAACTTGTTTAATTCTAAATCACTTTCCCAATTTGTATTTGTGTGGTCATTTTGTGCTTTATTTATAAAGCCATGAAAATTAGGCTATACCTGAAGTAAAAATTTGCCGAACTTAAAAGTTTTAATTTGTCTCAAATTTGCAGGCAGTGAGTGGCTTACGTGACGAAGAGGAAAAGTAGCAAAAAATTCAGGTTAATATGCTCAGATTGAAACACCGTTCGTAGAAATTCTGCCATTTATTGAAAAGAAAGGACGAATGTAGTTTACATTATGAATAACAATTCCTACCTTATACAATATTTAGTTTATTTTGGCGTAAATATAAATTATATTGCCAATAGACATTATATATATATATATATATATATATATATATATATATATTAGTATAAAAGCATTGTATTATATGGCAAAGGAAATTCATCCAGTAGACCGGTTTCGTCCTTATTGGAAACTCATCTTTTACAGTCCACAATTTTCCGTCGACAGTGCTCGAAGCTCGGCACATTTACTTCTGAATCTATTAATCTAACTACTGAGCCAACCTCCCGCATACTGCATACAATTCGCATTTACATAGTAACTAAAATTTCTTGGTTAATCCTTGCTTTAAGAGGAGCAGATTCCGAAGCAGACGTGCTCAAGTTCAAGCTCTGTCCGCGGAAAATTCTTGACATTACATAATACGTTTCTAATATGGACGAAACCAATCCACTGTGTAAATTAACTTTTAGAGATTATGCAATGCTTAGTTAATATTGGAAAATATATGCATATAACAGGACTTGCGTTTACATCAGGAACATAACCTTGATTTAAATAATTGTTCCCACTGCCCGTGCAAATAATGTTATAATATATGCAATGCTTATTTAATATTGATAAATTTATTGATAAATAGGACTGGTGTCAATTTCAGGATAGTAAACTTGATTTAAATAATTGTTCTCACCGCCCGTGCAAATAATGTTCGCTTAATTATATTTAAGTTTTTCGTAATGACATTATTCCTTACTTGTTTGGATTTTTTATTATCAAGGAACTGTTCAATCAGTGACACACAAATTTGCTCCTTAACATTTTTACTATTTTTCCTCAAAAATCAAACCGTGGTTTCTAAATTTGACTCATAGAAAGTATTGCTATTTGTATTCAAGACGCGGTGAAATTTTAATTAATGTTAGTCAATTAATATGAGCATTTTAATACATGTTTTTATACCACATATTCGTTCTCTTATTTATTAAAATTTGCACCATGAGTGAACATATAAAACTGTCGCCCAACCGTGGCTCGTTGAGAATATTATTCTTCAAGGTAACCTATTCATAATAATTATTCTTCTTTTGTGAGTTTGGACATTTTTCCAGACAATTTAGTTAAAGTCTAGTCAGCCAAATATTTAAAATCTGAACATTTATTTTCGGAGTCTGTAGTGCTGTTGGCTTTTAATAAACATAAAAGCATTTAGTACCTGCTGATATCATGGTAAATTTTAGGCCATAACTCTAACGTCCATCAAACTTTTTTTCCATAAATTCTTAATCTTGTAACTAAAATAAATCATTCACTTGTCGATAGCAAGACAGAAAATGCACACGTAATTTTAGAATTTCATTTGAGCTGTGTTTGCGAGGCTACTTAATTTGTATTTAGCGTTGTCGTAGCCAACACCTAAATTAATCCAATTTCACGTTAATAAATAAATCGTGATTATATTTAAAATCAGAATGTCCCTTTAAAGGGCTTTGTGAGTTACGATTTTCCCATGCAGGTAGCAACATTAATTTTACGTATTTAAGTTTCGTAAAAATTTCCCTAAATTGTATATATCAGCTATTGTGAAGGACATGTATGCTGGCTATAGCGTTAGATATTGGTGACAAACATTTTGCCGAGTTTAAGAATTTACGGCTTCCAGTAACTAGTGTACTTTCAAATCTCGCAGAACTAGTCCATATGTTCTATAGGAAAAGTCCTATCTTTTAATCGCACAGTCCGCAGTCCAAATTCGCTCTTCGTAGCATCCGCACCCCAGCATACACAGTAGCATCAGTTCATAATAAACCTATAAGTCGTCCGTTGTTAACTTGACGTACTTCAGAGGTCACTCAAGAGACAGAGTGCATGGAGCACTCTATGTCAATGTCCCCGATGGCCAAAAATTTACGGTCACAGATATTAGCTGAAAAATGCAAAGATGTAGGGCCGACAGTTATTTATTCTGTTACTTCAAAAGCAGTGTTGTTGATGCTCGTTACTGATCAATACTCGCGAGTTGCGTTTGTGGTAGACACCGGCGCAGCATTACCAGTGGCAAACCCTTAATTTCGAGGTACATGTGCTAGAGATGTGACACTGAATACCACCATAGGCAGGTCAATATAAGCGCGTGGCCTAGCAAATTTCGGAATTTCCTTAGGCCTATGTCGCGTCTTCCGGTGGACAATTGTTTTCAAGAGTGCTCCGTATTACATAAATAACCCGTGTTGCTGGTGGAAATTAAACCTATGATATACATAACTCAGGGTACCTTGGAATATACCATCACATGATTATCTGTGCAAATATCTAAGTTACCAGTTTTCCCAAGATCATGGACATAAAAATTTCTGATCCTATTGATAACAAGGGAATAACAAATAGTCACTATATATAAAAAATGCCAAACGGCCATCGACAGAACCACACCTTTAGACCAGAAGAAGCTATATGCAGCTAAGGTCACGTTTTATCAGATGATTGTGCACTGTACCATTCGTTCAGGTTCAAGAACTCGGGCATCTTTCATCGATATGCAAATCAAAAAGCAATTTGGCAAATGGAGCACATGGTGTGATTATCGTAGTCTCAAACGTGTTACTATTCCCGTTCGATATCCTATAAAACATTCAAAGGACAATATCAATGACGTCGATCAGCGCAAATGGTTCACCGTACTCAATCTCAAATTGGTCTTTATCGTCAGATACCATCAGTGTAAGAGAACATGGCAAATATGGCCTTCACAACTCTATCCGGTTTGTTTGAGCACACGAAAATGTGTTTTAATCTGTGCATAGAATCACAGACATTCCAGAGGTTCATTAATGAAATACTAACCAAAATCCTTCGCACACTTTTCTTTGTTGATAATGATGCACAAATTGCTTCCGATGACTTAGAGGTACAATTGCAAGTAATCATATTGGCCTAGTATTTTTATCGGTTGATTTAGTTTCGCATTAAACACGGATAACTGCATTTGGGCCTAACATTCGGTGAAGTTCTTTGGTAACCCAATGAAGCACGGTGTCATATATAGAATAGAAAACAAAGTCGAAGCTATTAAAAATTTCCGGCGCTACATTTTATCCAAGACTTGTGCCAGTTTCTAGGCATGTGCAACTACAATTTTTCATTTATTCATATGATGACGCAACAGCAATCAAGATACAGAAATTATTTTTAATGTCTGAATCCGATAAATTCGATCAGCAGATGCTTTAACGTATTTAAAACTTGCTTGTGATTAATATTAAATTGGATACCATTAAGCCGAATGTCCATACATTTTTCAGTAAAAACTAAGCATTAAAGAAGGTTGAAAAAGGTAATTCGTCCACTATACCGGTTTTGTCCTTAATGGTCACTATTCACGTACTGTCCAGAATTGGCCGCGAACATGGCTCAAATCTGGAAACATCTGATTCTGAATCTTTTGATCTTACCACTGTGCGACAGATTTGCTCATTGGATAGAGCAGCAGATTCCATAGCAGTCGTGCCCAGTTTCGAGACAAGCCGACGGACAATTCGAAATAGGACGTGAGTAGTTACCAATAAGAACGTAATCGGTCTACTGGATGTAGTGCCTTATCTAAGTTTTACAACGCTTATTTTATACTGGCATATGTATGTAGAAAATGGGATTAGTGTTTACTTCAAACTCGCAACCTTGATTTAAATGAAATGTTTAGTTTGGACTCTTTATGACTCTAAACCGCAAATGAGCTTAAGAACTTAATTAATTGGGTGTAATGCAAATCTTAATCGCTAGGAATTATTAAATCTGTATCGATCTGTGGTTAGAACAATTTTAAAAAGGCCAGATGATAATTTAATGCTATTTTGGCTTTCAATATTCTATTTTTAGACAAAGAAACATTGCCTAGAAAAAGCACTTTACCTTTTTACGCTTTTCTTGCCAGTTTTTGCGGGATTAGTATGTTGTGGTATGCTGTAGATCATCACGCTATACAGATTTCAATAGCAGCTAGTAGCAAAGATTAATTTCACCCAGTTCCTGTTATCTAAGAATGCAAATTTTTCACATTTCAATGTAATTTCTGGAAATGTGACAGTTTGACAGATATTTAATTGAAGTAATATACAATAACTTATTTTTAAAACATAATTGGAGAATAAATGCATTCCAGAAAAGAAATCAATGTACCAAACTATATTATTTGGTTTTTTATCTAATAAAGCACATCCAAATAATTATAATGGATATTTTTAAATTTCAATTTATCTTTAGTAATAACTGTCTAAAATTATTTAATTTTTTTTCATTATTATAGTCTTTATTATGTTATGTATTTGTAGTATATATTTACAACGATATTTAAGTTAGAATTCTAGTTGCTAGAAGTCCGTTCGGGCAGTTTATGTAACTTATTAAACAGCAAAATCATGCATTTTGTTAAATAAAATTTGATGACTTTATAAAGACCGGTTTTTAAATGCTGGCATAACCGAAATCGCTGTCCTATAAAGTTAAATAGATTAGCTACATTAAATTTACTAATTCGAGGCGTCATTCACCTCTCTTCCATTTTTTACACTTTTATATTTGTCTTGTCTTACGCGTTTACGGACCATTCTGTCAATTTTTGAAATTAAATTTCGAACAATGGATGATTTATTGTGAGATGGATGAAGTTGCTTTAATCCAAATACCGAGCAGATTCACTTATTATACTCAGAAATGTCGACATTTGGCATTATCGTATTCTGAACAGAGTTTTATGCAACTAAGAAGCATTATTTGTGACTAAACCTTGTATTTAATAAAATGATCGCTAATTTCAGCTTCAAATAATATATGAATAAAAACACTGGACAATAAAAAAACTAAACGAACATTGTAATTTTGGTTCATTGGAAGTCAAACTTAATGTCGAATTTCGTACGCACAGCTGTGTCTAAATTTATGAAATAAAAAAAATTTCACACACTCATGTCATTCATTCGAAATGAATTACACGTTTTACAATATTTTATTCTTATCCTACGGCGAAAATTGAAATAAATGTGTTGTTTTGTTTGGTCGCAAATGACCAGCAATATATTAAATAGGAATAATAAAATAATATTTATATCATTGCTATTTTTGTTAATTATACTTTTATTATAATATGAGTTATCAATTTTTTGTAATAATAAAAATTATTATTATTATTGAAATTATTATTATTGGTTTATTATTATTAATATTAATAAGAATAGTAATATTAATAATAAGCATTACTCGTTTAGCTAGGTACTTGGAGATATTTCTGCTTATGTCAGCTATAAATGTATTATTTAAATGGTATCGGTAGTAGGTAAGTAAATTTAAGGGCATTACGTTTTCTGATTATAACAACAAATTCAAATTAAATTAAAGTCATATTGGCAAAAGCATGTGGTATAGGAATGTCTTGTGGTATGAACGATAATTTTCAATGGTATAGTGTCTTTTATCATTCCGTGATCTTAACGTTGTATTAACCAATGCTGTCAGCTAATATTGTTATACATAATCGAATAGGCAGATTTTTTAAAGTTTTTGATAAGGAAATATAGATTTGTCTTAAATAGCCTTCGATTAGCTCGAAAATAACTTTATTAAATTCGTCCAGTTTAATCATTATGTAGATAATACTATATGTTATTAAAGCTGACAGAATAAGCGAAACGTTTTTAATAGAGTTCATATAATCACTGCTTACCTAGCACTTTCTTTAATGCGTTTAAATTTATCTGTTTTTCTTGTTTAGATTTACGCTGGATTATCCTTGGCATACGACAGAAGTAAAGGAAACAACTATCACAAACATACACTTTCCAACCGTTGCTTACATTTGAACAGTTTGACAGTTCTATTATGAATAATGAATGCAGAATTTCGTTTGTTTGTGTTCGACTGCACAATGTGATATGCCTCGAGTAATGATTTTATAGCAAAGCCAGGAACAGGCAGTTTTTCGGTCTTACAGTTTTAAAAAATCAATAGATTTGTTGAAAAAGGAAGCAAGAAACAACAAGTTGATCATCTTTTTAAGAAGTCATGCAAAACAAACAAGTAAAAACAAAAATAATAAATTCTGGTATTTTGGAAAATGATTGGAATAAGTAGGAAATAATCTTTGAAACACTCCAGAATGTCATGTGTCAAGATAACAGAGATTGGCCGACCTTAATGCATTTCAGATTGAGGTTACAAATTTTGAAGTAATAGGTTTTACTTGCACTGTGCTAATTGCCGTGAAAATATAATAAATTTTTAAAGATTTACCGTAGATAATAATGGTATGGCAAACTGAAAAAATAACAATGGGAGATGAACAGAATGATCTATTTCTATAAGTTCCAATATTTTGGAAGGTACTCATAAAATAAGTCCGGATTGATTTTTAAAAAAATGTTAATTCCCTCATCATTGTTTGCATGTAAAGGATTAAAGTTTGCTTAGATGAGAATTGTGGAAGAAACGTTTTACGCCATTCTTTCTCCTATGTTAATTATAAAATAGAAATTTGTCCATGATTGTGCAACTTTTCGGTAAATTATTTCTGTGTGTTTGTGTATGTGTGTTTAATACCTACCATACGTTCAAGTAAATGGTGTGCATAATGTCCGTTGCATTTATACAGTGGAAATGTAAATACCAAATGCCTCAACCACAATGAACTGCTGCGAAAAGTAGTTAATATTTAAATGATCTTTAAACTCCATTTTTGTGATACATTTATGCTTCAATAGGAAAGTATTTCTTAATTTGTTTTGCTAATGCATAAGAAACTCTGAATTCTATATTATACGTGAAGTGTATTATACATATTTAAGCTATACAATTGACTGCAAAACAAGATACTGGAAAAAATAAGTGTTAAGATAAAGTTTACGACATATTCCAAATTATTATTACTGAAATTGTTGGATTTGGAAAACAAGAGAGGTGGATAACGTGAGAGCGTCAACGTGATTTCAACAACGGCCGCATCAGGTAATCTAGTTAAATAAATAGAATTTTAATTTAAATGTAAATGCGGTCAGCTTTAGATTGATACTAAACGATTTGCTGAGGGTACCTTTAATGGAATTGTCATAAAGTCTAAACCTGTGCATTTCTTAGAACAACAATTTTAATATGCAATTTAAAAAAAATGCAAATGATAAATTATTGCAAATTCCAGCTGTCGGTTTATTTTGCAAATTTATCCACTACAGCCTCAAACATAAATTTATTAAAGTCAAATTTTACATTGAAATAATTTTCAACTGCCACAGACATGACATTTAAATAGATAAGATTGTTGGTTTGATTCCCTTGAAACTTGACGAAAAATTAAAAGAATCTAAGTGTATTTGAATAGGAACATTGAAGTCTAATTTATTTGTTTTCCAATATATAACAAAGGCTGATAACTTCTGGCGATGTGTGTTAAATGATTTTCTAATTTTTGTGCCACATAAAGCTAAATTAAATAAAATACACTGTGTTCTGAAGCAAAACATTGTCGTAAATATGGTTGATATTGCGCAGTCTAAAAGGCCAAATTATTTTAGCTATACTTCATCTCCCTGCGAAATCCGGTCAGTATAAAGTCTACTTAGAAATCGGCAAGTAATTGGTAAATGTTGATAAAAATTTGTATTTAAACAGTTGAATGCCATTAACGTATTTTACCGTGATCATTGCAAATTGTATATTTTAGTGGCTAATGGATCAGATTATAAACTTTTTAGTCATATTTTCGTAATTGGAGGCAATAATTGTGTCGCATAAATTTAACGCCTCCACGATAGTCGTGATATCGCGCGGTAAACGCGTTTTATCTCACTAGATTAGTTGGCGTATGATTTTAAATGTCAAAATTGACCGTTATTTTATCCTTGGTTGTGATAAACAAGTCAAATCTATAATAATTTCAGGTTCAAAACAAAATTAGTATTGTCAAATATTTACCACTTTGTATGAATACAGCAATATCGATGAATAGGCGTGTGATCCTTTGCAAATTGTCGGTAATGCCTAAACTAGCTTGAGTGCGTGCGGTTGAACAAATAAAAAAAATATAAAAACACATCCGTACACAATCGATGTTTTGAGTGGAGCGATGCACATGCATTCTATTGGGTGGGATGCCATGTGATTGGACAAGTTCAAGTTGGAAGCATGCCAGGGACTGTGGGCAACGATTAAATTAAATCAAATCGATAAGATCAATTGGATATGCCGAAACAAATAGTAATAAAATAATACTTAAACATAGCATTTATATTAGTGAATTTGCTTGCTTATAAAGCCGGAAACTCATTATTTAATTTCTCAAGTGAGAAGTTGTGGTCTTTATAGTTTAAATTACGAAACGATTGGCATTTTTGCTATTTTCACATTTAACTTTGAGCTAATATACTGGAAGATCTGTCGACTGATTACTGTGAAATACTGAAGTACTTTGTAATCGGAGTTCGAAGTTTCTTAGCTGTTTTTAAGAGCTTCATCGCTCGGATGATTTATATATTGTTGATCAGGCAACATTCTATTATTTTAAAATTTAATTGAGAAATTAATCATGCGTGGAAGTATAAATTAATTATAAAGCCGTTATATAAAACAAACATTTAAGTAAAGCCATTTAATTTTGCTAGAATTCAACTGTAGTAATTGGTACTTTATGTAGTCAATTATTTGGAAAACAAAAGGAATAAAGTTGGAATGCTTGTAACAAATTTCTTTTCCATACATTATTCATTATCCAATTCAAATTAAAAATGCGTAAAAATGGCTAAACTAAAATTTTCTGTGGTTTATCTGCTTGATCGAAGGCAATAAGTTAGACGATTAAAAGTCAAAAAAACCTTTAGGTATGGGAGTCCGAGTGAGTTGAGTGAAGAATATGAAATCAGTTCATAGGAGTGTCAGATTAATGAACAGTGGTGCAACAGGTTTGAATTCACAATGTAGATAAGATTAATACAAACACTGTGTGATTAATGCGATTATAACTAGCGTAAAGCAATATTGGTAGATGAGAAAACCTTCCATGAAGATTGGAATTAGGTCGCACTGAACAAATCTGCATCGATTCCTGAGGTGTCAAACGATTACAAATTTTAATACGAGCGGAAGATCAAATTGAAAATATAAACGCATAATTGGTATATTTTATATATATATATATATATATATATATATATATATATATAGAGAGAGAGAGAGAGAGAGAGAGAGGCAGAGAGAGATGGCGAATGTAATTTATCAAGTAGAACGATCCTTTCTATTTTGGGACCTCATCAATTACGCATTGGACTTACTGCAACTGGGATTCATGCTCAGGTGCATTGAAAAATATCCACTGTGTCATTAATGTTGGCTACTATAAACCCTATTTATATATCTTCGAATTGAACTGAACACTGCAAATGTAAAATGTAATCCTCAATTGGAGGAGGGTAATGTACAAATTTTGAATCATTCAATCAAACTCGAAACTGTCACGCTGGGGATTTTCACTAGTATGTATTTAATATTAATTCCTACAAATCATCAGTTTTCTCATGAAATACTCACTGTAAATTAGAGATTCCGCAAGCTGGCAATTTGTCTAGCTTATACTGGAATATCTACGATTGGTAAAATTGTTAAGAACAAGAAACTAACTGATTATAAGGTTATTGGGAAAACAATTGGAAAGAAATTCAAGATTTATGCGCATTTTGGAACTACAACCGAGAATAACTCAGTTATAACGAATTCTTAGACAGCAGAATTATTATATTTACAATATTATGTGCGTTTCGATTATTCCATCAATTTATATATATATATATATATATATATATATATATATATATATATATATATATATATCGTTACAAGTTTACCATTTTTAAACTTGAGAAAAACAACGTACCCATTGAATAACATCTATTAATAAATCTTATTTCTACTAATATTTAAACCTACTATTCTTGATTCGTTAATATTTTCGTTCATCCAATCGCACCAGTACGTATGTCTGTTTGTTTTGCGCAATTTAGACCACTCAGTTTGCGTAAAGTCATGTGGTGTGTCATCGCTTTCATTCTGATGGCGTCCGTAAACTGACATTGTGTCGTATTTTGCGTAACGTCGGCCATTTTTGAGGACTAGTTAGTTATGTTTTTGCCTAAGACACATAGCCTAAGTTTAGCTTACATTAACAGCATATAAAATCAAAATACATCATACAAGCTTCAATTCTGCAGCATTTCTTCAGGGACATGCTTTATGTACAGTAATGACGTATCAATAGCGGCTAATTCGAACTTTAGCTCAAAGACGATGCAAAATAGGCCCCGCCTGAATGAGAGGCCAACTTAAAACATTTTGGTGGAAATATGAAAATTGCCTGTATTTAGTGACACTAGTGGGGCAGTGGAACATTAAGGATGTTCGCAGCAATTTTGCTCCGTTTGAGCCCCTGTGCTGTTAAATTGTAGAAATTTACTAGATAAGCTTCCAAACAGATGAAAAATATTTTTTGATAACACGCACGAACACACACACACACACACACACACACATATATATATATATATATATATATATATAATTTAATTATGGAACTTAAATTTTTTTTCCGTTTTCTCAGGTGACTATTTCTCTGGCGCATAATGAAAGACGGTGAAACTTAACGCCAAAAGGTGTACCAAATAAGCTCATCGTGAAAAAAGCTTATTTGAAAGTACATATGTGTTTACATATGAAAGATGCCATTGTTTTATGCCACGTGTTGCATGAAGAAAAAGTAAGAGAGTAACCGAAACTGCATGCCGGCATAGAGATGGAAATTACTCGTAGTATGCAACTTGAATTGCGCAGTGGGTGAGCAAAAGACTCCAAAACATGCCTCTTCACGTAGAATACTTGCAAGTATTTGACGGTTTCCCAGAAGGAAAAACTGGTCCATTTGATGAATTATATTTGTTCTCTTATGTTTATTTAGATTATATGACAGTATATATATATATATATATATATATATATATATATATATATATATATATATATATATATATATATATCTTCTCGGACGAGACCACGACGTCTATTTTGTATATATGCAATAAACGAATATTTCATGTAAAATTTTTATAGCCAGTAACTAACATTTAAAAATTCACAGAAATTTTAAATGAGGACATACTATTGCTCACAGATATTCTATGGTATATTTAATGTCCAATGAAGCCATTTTGCTACTTAATTAAGGAAAACCAGAAATTATCTTGCATTATCAGTCCCAAGTAAAATTCGATGATTCTACTATTACAATTTGTGCAAGTACATGAAATGAAGTATCTAATAAATGAAATGCAATGATTGTAAACTTTATTTTTCATAAATATAGTGAATCTTTCGGTCAGAGCACAGTTACGCTTGCAGCGATGTGCAAAATTATTTTTTTAATCCTCTGCCCAAAATTTCTACGGAAAATGGTCAATATCTTACCTTTCCTAGGACATGACATTAGCTTTAGTTTTAGTTCGACAGCAAAAGAATGCAGTGCTTTATTGAATAAAAGTCAACTAAGTTGATGAATTTAAAATTCTGCTTTAAATGAAATTCCACTATTCCCTACGTAATTATCAACAAAAAACGTGCTAGTCTATATACTTACTGCTCATTTTAGCTTTATTATTGAACCTATGACAATATTTTCCACTCTAATGTCAATAATGTACAAATCGTAAACAAGGCAAAATAGTCTATAAGAGCATGTCTAAATGAAAGCTTTTGAAATTTTGAAATGTATGAGATTGTAGCTGAAAATGCAAAAATATTTTCAATAGTGTATGGAAATTTAGATGGAGTGTTTGACGCAATAAAAAACTATGCGCTCTTTGTTAGAAATTGTAGAATTTTCACTCAAAAACTTTAATTACGCTGCAGATTGCTGTCGGGAATTATCCATTTACAAAAATTCAAAAATGAAGTCAAGAGAAATGTAAATAACGACTGCACTTTGATGCGTAAATGCTGCTTCAAATTGATACATTTCTGAGCGGTTTATTTTTGTCGTTTATTTTGTGTTTTGTGTCTAGTTTAACGTCAATAAACATTAACGCATTGCATGTTTTACCATAATGCATTAATTGCGTAGAATGTGAAATTGATTTAATATTACGACTGAGCTGAAATAAGTTTGAAGCCGAATAATAGTTAGGAGAATGTATATTATTTAGCTATACCGATTTATTATTAAAATATAGGCGGATATATGACATAGTTATACCATTTCATGTATTAAAGTAGAAAATTTGTCTAGTTAAAAATAAAATATGTATTAGACAATCAATAACCAGAGCTAGGTATCCTTAATAGGGCATTTAGAATTTTTTAGTAAAATAATAATTAAAAGTTTAATTTACTTCCATTATAAAGCAAATTTCTGCTACAGAATAACTGGAAAAATTGCAGTTCATTTATGAATTGCAGTGTGATCCACCCTCGTCAGTAGGTCTTGGTGCTCTTACGACGATCGTGTAAGAACGAGACGCGTTATTGCTTACGAACGGTGGTAGCTCTTCTATGATTTGTGACTTGTTTAATACAATCGAAATGGTGATTTTATCTAGCTCGCAAACATAATTTATTTGATTACTATCACCAACCGCGCAATTATTGACCTTTTAGTTCTGATATCAACTTTTACGTGACGAGAAAACTGTAGAAGCTTAGGGTGCTTGACTGCATTGAGGCTGTACAGCCCTCATTTGCAGCCAAGCAAAATATGTATGCAATTAATAGGAATGAGAGGCTTATATCTAATTTTGCTTTCATCATATATGCATTGCTCTTTGATCATCCATAGTCTGTATGCCGTCGTGCTCTGATGGTTGTCATGGAAGGTCGAAAGATGTCGTTCGGTGATACTGACGGTAGTTTTTCCATATTGGGCGACTGGTTTAATGAAATAGAATTGGTGCTTATGTCAATCTCATACAAATGATAGAAATTATTATTTGCACCATCCGCGCAATTAATGTTTATTCAATTAATTTATAAGTTTGATTCCTCGATTTTAACTTTTCATTCGTTGATGATACAGCAGATTTTATTAGAAAATCAGTTTTCTTTTTAAACATATCATATCAACTACTCCATAAATTTTGCTGACCAACATAATCTTCTACGTATAGAAATGTTTGACTTAAATGTACACGAATTATCACAGAAGCTCCTTATACCCGAAATGAAGAATTGAAAACGTAAATGTCTCTGGAGATCGAATTCATCTCTTCAGTAGCTTTGTCTACAGAGAAAAAATATATGAAACACTTTGTTAGTAGATATTTACTTGCTACGATTGGCTCATGACGAATTTTCGGTTCTGAAAATATGCAATCAAGCGGAGCAGTATTCCATACAAAGACCAATATCAGCATACGGGCAATTTGAATCTAAAATAGAAATGAGCATTCATTTATTTAGTAATGCCCTTGTTGACTGGCAATGCATATATGAAATTTCATTTTAAAGTATAATTAATTAGTCAATATTTAAATATATATGAAAACAGATGTTTGGAATTTCGAGATTTCGAGTCAATGTTCTTGAAATTTACCGTTTCATAAAAGCAAACGAGGGCTTTTTTTAGTCCTACACTTATTTGAACAAATTTATGTAACATTATAGAAATCAGAAGGCGTGTTACTCGGTGGTATTTGTCAAGATATAAATAGACCATCTAATTAAGTGTTTAATATTTCAATTACAATTTTTTGCGTATAAAATTAACCAAATAAGTTAGTTTTTCTTTGTGATTTCTGTTTACGCTATTGTTAATTCAGAATATAGTATTGAGGTCTATCTTCTGTTAAATGAACCAGTGGTGCTGATTTGACAATTTTAGAATAAAGAGCAGATAATTAACTTTCCATAGTAACATTAAAACCGTTTATCTTTAAAAAAATTCAAAATAAAATTATTTCACACTACATATCACTTTTTGATCTGCTGGAAGTTATCTCCTTGGGTATTATTTAATTAAACAAAAATTGATTGCGTGGGTGGTGGTAACAGTTCTTTAAATGAAGTTCGCGAGCTTGAAGAAAACACCAATCCCGTTTTATTTAACCAGTTGTCGAACGACATGGCAAAACTACCGCCAGTCGCAACGCACTGACGCGTTTCGACCTTCCATGATAATCATCAGCGTACGATGGTAAACTGACTAGGTAGGGTCTAACCGCATGGCATATATATGAAAAGCAAAATTAGATACGCGGCTCTAATCACTACTAGTCTCGCATACATTATACGTGACTGAAAATGTCGGCTGCACAATTTCTATATAGTCACGAACATTAGTTGTTTGTAGCTTTCGCCACACATACAAACACACACACATATATATATATATATATATATATATATATATATATATATATATATCGTTAAACGTTTCACCATTTTTGTAATAATAAAACATTAATTCTATTCCATGGAATAATGTTTATATTAAATTTGTTTTCTAATAGTATCTACAGTTAGAAGAAATTCTGGATTCGTTAGTATATTCGTTCATCCAATCTCAACTGTATATTTGTCGAAACCAAACCCCTCTTCGCTATGTCTGTCTTCGTTTTGCGGAAAGTGTCATCGCTTTTATTGTATGTGCGTCCGTAATTGATGGGTGTGTCGTATTTTGCGGAACGTAGGTTATTTTTGAAGGCATGTAATTTATGTCCAATTTGATTTCGTTTTGAATTACTTTCTGTACTTTTAAGCAGAGGTTGAGCTAATTGGTTGCAATAGCTTCAAAAGCTAGAAACATTTTTTCCGTTTTTGCCTTGTACAGAACTGAAAAATTGTTACTACTAACATGTACTACTCACATGTCATGATGTTAGTAGTAACAATTTTTCAGTTCTGTAAAAAGCAAAAACAAAAAAATGCTTCTGGCTTTTGAAATTATTGCAATTAATAAACTGAACCCCTGCTTAAACGTGCAGAAAGTAATTCAAAAAGAAATTAAATTGGACTGGAACCAAGACATAACTGAAAGGCCTTCAAAAATAGCCTACGTTCCGCAAAATACGACACATCCGTCAATTACGGAAGCAAATGCAATGAATGCGATGACACACCACATGACGTTACACTAAAAGAGTGGTCTAAATTGCACAAAACAAAAGCATACATAGCGAAGAGGGGATTGGTTACGACAAATATACAGTTGGGATTGGATGAACGAATATTCTAACGAATCCAGAATAATGGCTGTAGATACTGGTAGAAATAAGATTTAATAATAAATGTTTTTCCATGGAATGAGTGTTGTGTTCACAATGCAATTAAACAATAATTGATTGAGCGGTTTTGGTAAGAGTTCTTTAAATCAAGCTTGCCAGCTTGAAGTAAACACCAACCTCATTTTATTAAACCAGTCATCGAACAACATAACAGGGTCGAAATGCACCAGTGCGTTGCAACTTGCGTTTCCAGTTTTATGCCAAAAGTTTATGTACCCAATACTACAAAAAAAATTCTTGTGAAAATAAAACAGTTTCAATAATTATAAATTACAGAAAAGTTGTTTAATGTAAATAGAGTATACAGTTAAACAATTCTATTTGCTGCAACTTCAGTATTGTTGTTATTTAAATAAAACAAATTGAAATTGCAATTTGAATGCAAAAGTCATCGAGCAATTTACGTAGGTCGATCAAATTTAGGGCTTATTATTCTCATGAAAGAACAATGCAACTTAAACGTCGGTTTCAAATCAAATGAGGAAGACAAATCTGCAATTGCGCAAGATATCTTTGAAACCTTGAACTTATGTTTTCCAGACGTTGCAATTAAAAATTATAAAACTCTACGTCCATACTTTGCTAGGCCATGTAGTTATTTCTGTCTGAAAGTCTAAACTTCAGTATTAACATTCAAATCATTGCGCAGTTGGCATTATCTTGATGGTAAATTGTTAATGAGGCATTTTGGACTGCGTACAGTTACTTAGATTACCAAAATTGCAAACCATTTATTTATTCACAAAGTGGTATCATCCTGCTGAACATAAAGCAGTTTTTACAACTGATGTGTAACAAAAGTATTGGTTTAAATTAGTTTTCCAATTTATTAATTCAAAATTTGTTGATGGATTTAGCAATTGCCTACACATATTAAAAAAATTAATTAAGTGTATCGCAAAATATATTACGAGCAAAATTGTATCAATATTTATGAGGATTTGTTTATGAAAACTAACTTAATTCAATATTGTAAAACTGAAAAATGTTTTTATTACATTTCTTACAATATTTTTAATTTTCTTGCCAATGGAGGTAATAATTTGAAGCTAAGCAGCACATAATATTTTCTAGTTTAATTAAATAGTAAATTATAGCAATTCATTAAATCGAAGTACGAAAAGACAAAATATAAACATTCCAACAACTTTCATAAAGAATCATCTACTATTTAAACAACACGAAAGAATAAATTTTAATGACGATTTAAAGGACAAACCTCTGTTTTTGGATTTAGCGTCACGTAGGCATATAATTATGCTGTAGTGAAAGATAAATGTCCAGAATTTAACAGTAAAATAATAATTTTGTGGTACAATGTTTTGGTCTTATTTTCAAATTGCACAGATTTTCACAGAAACGAGCCAAAACAAAAGTAAGGTTCAAATTAAATCCAAAACTCCGATGGCTCGTATCTCAGTTTCAAAATATAAAGGATTTAAATGAAACTGATAGCGTTTGCAACGGTTTTAGTAGTATGCAAAAAAATAAAATCTTGCTTAGAATTTATGCGCATATTTCATTTTTAAATAGTATAGCACACCTCGTGTGAAAACCGCAAACTAAACAACAGTTTGAAAGCAAAATAATGAAATGATAAATTTGTTCACCTTGGTAAAGCCACCGCGATATATTAAGTATAAGAAATTGATAGTCTTTGTTTTTAGGCATAAATTGTTGTGTTCCGAAATCTTAAGGAAAAACAAATGACGAAAATGCAATGATCAATATTTTAGTAAACAGAAAAAAAACTGTTTCTAAATCTCAGAAAATAAACTTTAAAAAATCCGATAAGTATTAATGTCGAATATATTATCAATTCAATAACTGCCTGCATTATTTTTATTTTAAAAAAAACTAATTTGAAATTCGTCGCCTATTAACAAAAGTTTTAACGTTCTTTCATTTATACCGTCCACAGTTTTAAGCATTTCTGTTAATCAATAGTTGGTAAAGAGTTATTTTGTTTGGTTCTGTCATTTATCCATGCTTTTCTACAACATCTTTTAGAATTCTTTATGCAGATTTTGTTAATTTTAGTGATAAACATATTTTTCTATATATCGGGAAATACTTGTATTGGAATCTGATAAGAAGCTGGCGGTAAAATCAACCAGAAGGCAATAGTAGAGCAAATAAATATAAACGTTATAATTTAGTTTAATTTTTCGGAATTGATATGAACACAAATCAAAATATCTTTAGCCGGATGAACTATTTAGAAATATTGCTAGAATTCGCCAATCCTGAAGCATATTATCTATGATTAATAATAAATAGATAATGTGCAAAAATAAAAATAAATTTTATCAGATACATTAACAGCTTCTTTCTCATTTTATTCTGAAGTATCTACGAAATAAGACCTCTTTATATATAAATTAAATATTTAAAGAGATTTTAATTTGATGGCAACTGAGAAGTAAGTGGGTAGGAAGCGGTTTTATGTATCTGATAAAATTACTTTTTTTCCTAATGAAAAGGGTAACATGAATTTTATTAAAGGGGTCAATACTAAATTATATATATATATATATATATATATATATATATATATATATATATATATATTCATTGTACCTTTCCTGTGTGCAAAAACAAAAAGAAATTTTATCAGATATAAGAAACATTTCTTACGCATTGTCTTCTCAAATATCTACTAATGAACATATCTTTATATATAAATTGGAAAGCAAAACAAGATAGAAATATGTGAACAAAGAGAGAGTGTGAAAAACTGAAACCAATCAAATTGCGTGCGTCACATCCAGTTCAAGCTCAATGCTTGTACGTGCTTCTTCTGCTTACATAAATCCGGCTGCAATTTCTTTATCCATAAGGCTTCGTATGTGGCTAGCTCCCTTTTGTTTTTGCATTTAGTAATTACTTTGAATGCTACGTCTGGAGAACATACGTGCGATGTTTCGATGATGTGTTGTGCAATAGCAGACGTGTATTCACCATTTGATTTAAAACAGGCGTTCAAGTTGCAATGTTCTCTCATTCGAGTAATTAACCCTCTGGTCGATCGGCCAACGTAAGTTGATCGACAACATGCGCATGTATATTGGTAAATAATATTAGATATCGACATTAACGGCTGTTTCTCTTTGATTGCTGGTAAAGGCAAGTGTGTTACCCTAAATAACACTCGTAGTTTAGCTGCATTAAATGTGCGTGTTAATGCTGCTTCAACTTTCTTTTGTGCCATTCGGGAAACTGCATCCCCCTTAAATGGGATGTTTAGGTAGACTGTTTTCTTTTCTGGCCCATAATACGTCTGTTTCTGTTAATTCCCCTTTTAATAATTGATTCAATTAATTGTCTGGGATAGCCATTAGACATTAAATCGTTAATTGCTTTATTATATTCATTTTCTTTTGAATCTTGACTAACCAACCTGTCAATTCTTGAAAAGCAACCACGAACTGTTGATAATTTATATTGAAATGGCACAAAACTGCCGTAATGCAAATACTGTGCAGACCATGTTGGTTTATGGTAAATTGTTCTGTTTAATTTACCATTAGTTTCTTTCTTTAATAGTACATCTAGGAAAGGCAGACAGTCATCTTTCTCGTGCTCTGACGTGAAGCTGATATTCTTATGTGCTTTGTTGAAACTTTGAAGCAATGTTCGTGATTGCGACCTGTTCTTAAGTACAAGAAATATGTCATCCACGTACCGTATATATTGAGCACATTTACTTATGTCACTCTTTAATGATGTATTTTCAAGGTGCCCGAGAAAAATCTCAGCCAACACTGGAGATAAGGGGCTTCCCATTGCCACACCATCAGTCTGTTTGTAGATGCTTCCATTAAAACGAAACCGCACGTCTTTTGTGCATAATAAAATAAGCTTGCGTAGAGTGTGACCTGGCACCGGCGATGGTAATATGTCGTGTTCTACCGCTTTGACTATAATGTCAATGGTTTCATCAATTGGAACATTTGTAAACAAAGACGTAACATCAAAAGATACCATAATCTTGTTTTTAACATTTATATCTTGAATTTTGTTTACAAACTCAAACGAATCGGCAACCGAATAATTACCTTGTAGTTTACGTAATGGTTCAAGTAAACGAACTAGCCATTTAGCTAGTGCATGAAACGGAGAATTTACCATTGATAAAATTGGCCTCATAGGACAACCTCTTTTGTGTGTTTTTGGTAATCCGTACATTATTGGTGTAGATGATCCAACTGGCTTGAGCTTCTGTGCAGTGGCCTCATCAATAAAACCGGTATCTGTCAAAATCTTAATTTCATTAATTACTTTGCGCTCCACCTTGTCTATTTCATCTGATTTATCGTCTAGACGTGTGAATTTTGTATTGTTATTTAAAACGTTTTCCATCTTTTATACGTAGTCAGATTTGTCCATTATAACTACGTTCTTTCCTTTATCAGCGCGTAGTATTTTGATGTCTGCATTTCTGCTCATATTTCTAAGCGCATTTAGATGCTGCTTTGTCAATGCATGCTGCTCTGCGCATTTAGACGATTTCAGATGTGAAGCCTGATCAACTAGTGTAGGAGTCGGTATAACGCCCTTTAACCACTATATATTTGGGTGAAGAATGTGAGATAATAGGACGGTCCTATCATTCCAAATTCTTTGACCAAAATATATAGTAGTTAAAGGGCGTAATACCGGCTCCTACTAATGAGTCGCCAGTAAGCACGAAACGAATGTGCATGAGATTATACTTTCCGTTCATGCTGCCTTTGGTTTATCCTTCTGGTCACAACTGAACTAATTTGTTACTAGGTTCGCAAAATCTAATACATACTTGCATATATATTATTTCTTCGCAAAAAAACAGTATTTAACTAGTCAGTAAACATGATTTTATAATAAAAGCATAAAGCCTAATAATGCATGCCCATCTATTTTAATATTTTAATGCATATGTTAGAAACACGCATAACTATTTGCCTTGTATGAGCCTTAGTTAAATCTAATTACTTTTATTCCACTTTTAAAACAAAGAAAGATTACTTATTTTATTTGTGATTAAATTTATTATCTGCTGAAAGTTTTAAATCAGAAGAAGTTTCATCTTTGCGCATGATGTTAATACTTTGCGTATTCGAAATGTAATATTTATGTTATACAAGTTTTCACAATTTAAGCAAAAATCTGTATATCTGTTCATATTTAAATTTTAAGCTTTCTGTTGTCCAAACTGTAAGTTTAGCTTGCAATTTAGTTAAGAGTGAAAACGAGATGCTTCATTAAATAAACGTGCAATTTTGTAGTTAAATAAAAAATTCTAAAATTTAATATTGTATATCGGAAATTGTGACAATGAAATTTAAAGCAGATTCATTTTAGGTTTTTAGTGCAACAAATTTAAACCAGAAGTTAAACCTATAGCTTGTAAGAATGGAGGAAAACGAATGCGTTTCTTCACAATTTGACTTATTCCGACAACGTGAGCATTAAACCATTCTTTTAGTTAGAAAAAATTTTTTTTCGCAATTTGCCTTCTATGGAATGAATCTCATCCAAATATATGTCAGAGTCAATAGAAATTTGAAGATTTAAAATCGAAATTATTTCCTAAAAGTTGAATTTAGCATTTTTTAGCCAGCCCACAATTCAAATCCATGTTGTATTGGGTTTTATTAGACTTTCTAAATTTGTCTGAAACTTCATTAAAGAAAACTAACAAAAATTATCATTTTTTATAAATTTTGATCTCATGAATTATATGATTTATGAAAACGAATCAAATAATTTCATTTATTAATATTGATTCTCTCTAGACATAGTTAACAAATGTGCGTTGTTAACTGGAAATTAACATTTTGTGCATGGTAATTTAAAGCCAAATTTGATATTTTTAGATTTAAAAAAAATTTGTTCTAACAATGAATTTTTCCTACAAGTGTGAAAATTAAATTGTAGCATATGATTATTTTTTTAAATAATGGAATATGTTGAAACAAAACGTGTTATCTAGATTGATAACCTTATTTCATATAAATTTACTTCTCTATAAATCTAAGCTTTCTTTGGTTTCAAAAATTGGATAAGAGCACAAATCGCGTACAATCTTATCACAAGTTGTGCAATTTATTTAATATTTTCCAAACACGCTGAATATATTTAAATTCATTATTTTATACATTTGTCTTCGATGTCATGCATGAATAAAATTTACGACATTTTTTGACAATATACCTGATTAGACCGTATTTAATACTCTGACAAAAATTCATTAATATCCAGAATTATTTCACTTATTAATAACTGAATGCAATATATGATTATCTGGCTCAATTGTAAGTTGAATTTGAAATAAGATAAATAAGGCAGAGTATGGAAATTTAATATAGCAATAATTTTCGACCATATATATATATATATATAATTATATAATTTTCGTTTGATTACACGTGTAACTACTAGGCTGATTATTTAAATCAATATCGTGAACTTGATATAAACACAAATCTTATTATATCCATATATTTGTCAAAATAAACTAAATATTTTATAATGTAGACCGGTTTCGTCCATACGGGGACCTCACAACATAAATCAGCTAAAATAAACGACTCACTACCATCGTTAGCAGTGAGAGAAATTGCCTAAAAAACGAACGATCTACACTGTAATATGTCCACCCTGTGTTATTATGAAGTTGCAAAATTAAACTGAATATGGCCAAACGGAAGATACCACACGAGGGAAATATATTCTTGCACGAAGTGGCCAACATAATAAGCACATACTCAATACTCAATCTATCAATACATAAATAACCAAATCTCTAAAATCACACTGTAATAAATCCGAATGACCTCTAAACACACACTGTTGAATAAACAGACACCAGGATAATAGTAAAGCTGGAATTCATAATAGGTTTCATCCAATTAATCAAATACAAATCCATGAGTTACTTAAAGGAAAATCTACTTCAATTATTTTTTAATTTGTTAGTACTCTGGCTAACGTTAATTTTGGTTTGTTGTTAGACTAGATAATTCCAGTAGAATTGGCATTTATATATATATATATATATATATATATATATATATATATATATATAATAATTGGACTGGAACAAAGACATAACTGACAGGCCTTCAAAAATAGCCTACGTTTCGCAAAACACGACACACCCATCAATTACGGACGCAATTACAATGAAAGCGATGACACACCAAATGACGTTACGCAAAAGGATTGGTCTAAATTGTGCAAAAGTAGTGGTCTAAATTGCGCAAAACAAAGGCTGAGCACAACGAAGAGGAGATTGGTTACGACAAATGTACGGTGGGATTGGATGAACAAATATACTAACGATCCTATTAGATATATATATATATATATATATATATATATATATATATGCATATATATATATAATATATATAGTTTAGCCAAAGTCGTACTTATAATTGAAAAATATGTCATATAAAGGATTAGAATTATTATAAAGCTGGTATGGAAAAAAATAAATAAAGGCCATTTCTTCATCAAAATTCAACTGCTGTTTAATTTATGGTACTTCATGTAGCCAATTAATAGGAAAGCCATGTGAATAAAATTGAAATAAACACACAAAAAACAACAGACACGAAGATTAAAACATTTCTCCAGGAATCGCACAAACGCACGTAAACACACAATTTTGTTTTGTTGTTCGACTGATTAAATACAATAAGATTGGTGTTTATTTATATCCCGCTTAGTTATATAACATAATATCCACTGTGATATTAAATGTGTTTTCTCGTCCTAATATATATATATATATATATATATATATATATATATATATATATATATATATATATAATTTAACTGTTAATATGGCATGTGCGTAAGTATAAATTATTGTTAAACAGGCCCGAGCTACACAGTTAACTATGTATCATTTAAGTTGGGCCAGTATTCATTTATATTGTATTAAATGGTTCTTTATAGGGAATAAAGATATTATTTGTCTGTTCTCTATATTGTTCAATTTGACTTATTTTCCTAAATATACTTAGAAGCCCGACTGTTGATAAAATCATCAAATTCTTCCGTGCGTTCATTAATAGTAATAACCTGTCAATCCACTTCCCGACAAGTCATCTAAACCTTATATTCAATATTTGCACTAAGGATATTCACTTCACTTTAAATAGACAATATTTGATGAAAATCGAATGGGTGGCGGTTGACAGTCTGTTAACAATTCCAATAATTAATACCTAAATATTTGATCTGAAAACTTAAAAACTAGAATCACTTATTCGAAAAAACTGTAAAACATAGCTGTGTCTTCGGGATCACATTTTTATAATAATAAATGAAGATGCGGAAACAGATGGAATGTTTTAAGATTTTATCAGTGCGAGACATCATATCCACTTGACTTGTGAGTAAGAAAATCCTGTCTAACATAATGTCCTTAAATAAACTTATCTGGAAAACAGGTTATACCAAAAGGGCGCACCATTCGGTATATTTATAACAGTAACTTCACTTATATCTAATAACTTTAGTCAAATTTATTTATACTCTAAAGCGCCTGCTAAAATTATATGTAAAAGATAATCTCTACGCAATCGAGCAGGCCAACTTTGTTTGATTATACTAATTCCATAGTCGCTTATGGTGTTCAGTAGGCCGGACTGGCCATGGGGAAGAAAGTTTCCACAATGTCTAACCTCTTTGTTTATAAAATTTTCAGTCAAATTTAGGCGGTTTCTCAAGTATTCTTCTAATTAGAATCAAAAGAGATTTACGCACAGCTACCGTGGTTCTATGCCTCTTTCTTAATCATCAGATAAATAAAGAAAATAAATTCTCACATTATCTGATAACAAACTGGTTATTGTGTGTGTAATCACGTTCATCCGTTTATTACATGGACAGTTTTTCACCTCCTGTGTATTGTTGTTTAACGTGTGCTTATAACAACTTTATTCACATGCATTTCTGATAAATTGACTACATAAATTACCAGATATTACAGTCGGGTTAGATATTTTTGCGAAAACAAAACGGCGTTTTTATGATATTGTTCAGAACTGCTTTATAATAACTCTAATCCTCTACATGTCGTATTTCCTAATTAAAATTACGAATGCATTAAAAAGGCTAAAAAACACCAATCCTGCTGTATTTAGCCAGTCCAGCAAAAAAAAATATTAATGTCAGTCACACGTACTAACATAAGAAAAAACTTTAATGTGGATTAGAGCCGACTTATTTTGAGAATATTCAACAACACAACATTGTTTTATTTATATACATCTTGGGATTTCATTTGATTAATTGCCTGAAAAATATTATGATTTTCGGCTTTTCTATTAAGCATGTGTCTTTGTACATGACTGTGTGATTATTGTGTTCATTCCCATCTTATTACAGTGTGATTTTTGAGAAATTGTTATTAGTGTGTTTATAGATCGAGTTTTGAGTAAGTGCTCACAACGTTTTCTGCTACCTGCACGAATATTTTTCCTTCGAATGGTTTCATCCGTTTCGCTATGTTCAGTTTCATATTGCAACTTGGTGGGTAGATTGCAGTGTTAACCGTTCCTAATGTTGTCCAATTTCTGTCACTGTTATGATGTATACAGTCAGCAATCTGACTTTAGATGATCATCAATATACAATGCTTGTATATTTGACAAATGTACGCATACGATCGGAGGGGTGTTTGCATTTATTTTGTGATATTGATTTAATAACGTAAAAATTTACTATCCACTACCAGTAAACTCAAGATATATATATATATAAATAATTTATATATATATATATATATATATATATATATATATATATGTTTGTGTGTATAAGACATTCATTTCTACATCAAATTTGCATACCATGCCTTACTTATTTTACTTTTTATTCAACAAAAAATTGAGCTAGATAATCATAAAATGCATTCAGTTATTAATGAGTGGAATAATTCTGCATATTAAAGAATGTGTGTCACTGTATTAAATTCCGTCTAATCGGATGTAGTGGCTAGGTAAATGCCCACGAAAATGCCGTAAATTTTATTCATGCATAATAACTCAGACAAATGTATAATATATTGACTTTATATATGTCAGCATGTTTGGAAAATATTAAATAAATTGCACAACATGTGAATGGTTTTTACGTATTTTGTGTTCTTATCAAAATTTTGAAATTCAAAATTGCTTAGTTTAACAGAAAAGAAAATGTATATCAAATAAAATTAACAATCAAGATAAAGCGTTCACTTTCAAAATATTCCAACATTTAAACAATAATCATATCCTGCAATTTAATATTCAAATTTATAAGAAAAAAATATTTGTTAGAATTCGAATTATTTAAAATATCTAAAAACTCAAGATTTTCTTAAATTTAACTTGCACAATATTTTAATTTCCAGTTTGAATCAAACCTTTGAAAACTTTTTCTATAAAGAATCAATATTTATAGAGTCATTTATTTGTTTTATTTCCATAAATCATGTGACCTATAATAATAAAATCTACGAAAATGATAACTTGTGTTAGTTTTCTTCTCTGATATTTCAGACCAAATTGAAATTTCTGAATAAAAACAATGCAACAAGGATTGCCATTTTAGGCTTCCTCCAAACGATTAAAATAAATTCGATTCCAAATCTTCATAGGTCTATTGATTCTTACATATAATTCGATGAGGTACATTCCAGGTAAACAAATTATGAAAATAATCATTCTTTTCAAACTACAATCATGCTCAAGAATTCACATTGTTGGAATAAGGCATTTTGCGAAGGACGCATTCGCTTTCCACCATTCTTACAAGATAAATTTTTACATTATCGTTTAAATTATTTGTAATAAAATCCTTAAAATAATATGCTTTAATTTTCATATTGAAATGTTGCGACGTACTATTACATTTTAAAATTTATTAATTAGGTAAGAAATGGCGCGTTTATTCGATTAAGCATCTTGTTTTTACTCTTAACTATATTCCAAAGTTACATTTTCGGCAATATTAAGTAGTACATTTAAAATGTAAAATCCTGTATTACATAATGATACCAATTCGATTGTACAAATTATTAACTTAATGAGCAAACTGGAAACTTTTTATGATCCAAAAACCTTCAACAGTTAGTAAATTTATTCACGAATAAGATTATGAGTCTTTTTATTTTAAATGTGGAATAAAATTAAATTAATTTAACTAAGGCTCATACTAACCAATAACTTGTTCGTGTTTGTCAAATATGCACAACCAGTACAAAATTTAAGGGCATGCCTTATTACGATTTATGATATTATTTGTAATTTGTCTTTACTAACTAATTGGTAGAAGAATCTTTTTGGCCATCGGTTTCCTTTAAATGATTTCCTTTTCACAATATCAAAATAATTGTGCTAAGCACTAGATGCGTGTCAGATACTGGGTCATGTTTAGTCGCATTTATACTTCAATATTATTTACAGAAATTGATACCTCTAGTAATGTTGAAGCTTTACTCCTGCGTAAGTTTTAGTTGGGCACACAATTTATTCCATTCTTTTTTAAACCTGCTTTATTTCATTTATAAAATTCTGTTTTTAGTGCATTTTTACATTTTAAACTAGACGAAATTACGTCACGTATAATCGGCATTATCTTCAATACTGTCGATAATAAAATGATATTACGAGTTTGGATGATGCACCATTGTCATTATCTGAAATATTTTGAATGGTGTTAGTGGCATTTTATTGAACGTTAATAAAATTAATTCTTGATATAGACATTTATGTGTTGAAAAATATCACTTTGCAATTTAGGTAATAGAGTAATGAATGAGGTACAGCATTAAATATTTGTCGGAAATCATTGAGGTTGGAAATCTTAAATGCGCATAATCGACCCAAACAGCTGGATCTGGAAATGATAAAGTAAATGCTGCTATAATAATGTAATTTTTCAAAGTATTTTAAATAAAATCCATGTTAACACTTAATAGAAAAAATTAGTTTTTCACTCAAATTTTGTACAAACTGCATTAATAATTAAATCAGATGTGTAGAAAAACTATGATAAATGACCGACTCAAATTAAATAATAATTTTGTAAACATTGATTACTAGAAATGACAAAAATAGTGGCAATAAATTTCAACCTCTTGTTTAATTAATAATTAAAGCAGTTTATTTTTATGAATTCATAATATGTATATTTTATTTATTGGCACTAATAATATATAAATCATGAATAACTATCGGATTTTGTTAAAATTTGTTTTCAGAGATTTATGGATAGTTTTGGTTTTCTCGTTTACTAAACTAATGATTTCTTCATTTCCTTTATTTGCATTTACTAAAATATCGAGGCATAACAATTTATACCAAAAAACAAAGATCCTCATTTTCTATTACTTGATTATTTACGGTGGCTATTATCAGGTTGAACAAACCTATCATTTAATTATTTCTATATCTAATTGTTTTTAAACTTTTGCACGAGGTGTAGTATTATTTATAAAATGAAATATGTGCGAACGATAGCTTTATTCGCAAAAAATTTTTAGCTAGATTTTAACTGTTTGCATACTCATAAAATCATTGCTAACGCTATCACTTTCATCTAAATCCGTTATAAGTTTAAACTGAGGTACGAGCCACCGCAGTTGTGGATTCAAATTTTAAGTTGCTTTTGTTTGGGTTCGCTTCTGTGAAGCAGTGTGCAATTTGAAAATATATAAAACCAAACTATATATCACAACCTTATTTATTAAATGTTAAATTTGGACATTATTATTTCTCAGCAACAAAATTATATGCCTACCTGACGTTAGTTACAAAACAGAGGTTTCTCATTTGACTTGTCACCAAGCAGTAATATTTCGTGGTGCTTATGAAGTGGATTATTCTATATGAAAGATTTTGGAATGTTCTTATGTTGTTTTTTTGTATTTCGATTTAGTGAATGGCTATATTTTACTATTTAATTAAAGTACAGATTATTAAGTGCTGCTTAGCTTCAAATCAATACCTCCATTAGAAAGAAAATTAAAAATAGTATACGAAATGTAATAATACCATTTTTTAGATTTATAATTAACTTTTTTTTCATAAACGAATCCTCATAAATATTGATACAAATTTGCTCGTAATTTATTTTGTGATACACTTAATTTTTTTAAAAATATGTGTATACAATTGATATATCAAACAACAAATTTTTAAATTTATTATCTTGAAAACTAATTTATACCAATATTTTTGTTACATATCAGTTGTAAACACTGATTTATGTTCAGCAGGATGATACTATTGTGTGATTAAATAAATGGTTTGCAATTTTGGTGGTCCAAGTATCTTTACGCAGTCCAAAGTGCCTGATTAACAATTTAATATCAATATAATGACAACTGCGTAATGGTTTGAATGTTTCAACTCAAGTTTAGAATTTTAGACATAAATAACCAAATGGCCTGGGCAAGATTGATCGAATAATTTAAATTTTGTTAAATGCAGCATCTAGAGGTCATACGTGCGAGGTTTCAAGTATATCTTGTACAATTGCAGAGCTGTTTTCGTCATTTCGTCTAAAAGTTGCAATTTACTTTCAATTGAATAATAAACCATAAAGTTGATCAGCCTACGTAAATTTCTCGATGAATTTGCATTAAAATTGTATGTCAATTTGTTGTACTAAGTCTACAGTTATACTGAATTTCCACCAAACAAAATCATTTAAATGTATCAATAATATGCAATAAACAAAATTTCTGTTATTCATAAATATATTTCAATTGTGTTATTTTCACAATAATTTAGCCGTCGTAGCATTGGGTACCTAAATTTTTGGTATCCAAATAGAGACAATTAAATAATACGTAATCTTAAAATGAAACTCCATTGCAGCCGCAACAGTTTGTCCTAAAACCAAGCAAAACCTTTTTATGTGTCACTTAGAAATTAATGCAGTTTGTTTCATCGTTAAAATAAAGATTTAGAATTTCAGAACTAATTAAATATTACTCAAGATTTTAACGTCCAACAGGTAAAAAAAGATTTTTAGTGTAAAATAATTTCAATTTGTAATTTTTTCAATGGCAGACCGTTTAAGTGTTACCATTGAAAGTGATTTGTGTGCTTTTTATTGTAAAAGATTCAAACAGCATCTCTCTTACTTTTAAAATAAGATAGAAATCAATACTATATTCGGAATTAACAATAGCGTAAACGGAAATAAAAAAAATTATAACTAACTTGTTTGTTTAATTTTGTGTGCAAAATAAGTAAATTAAATTTTAAACAATTAATCAGATGGTTTATTTTTATCTTGACAAAGACTAGCGAGTAATACGCCTTTTAATTTCTATATTATTGAAAAATAATAATTATTATAATAATTAAAAAATAATAATATTTATTATTATTTAAATTAGTCTGTGAATCTACAAAAATCTTTATTAATTTGGTATAATAGAAGAAAGCAGCTTGGATGTTGCCAACAACCAGACAATCATAAACATTTGTTTAACCATTGACTAATTAAACATTCCTCAACATGCAGTGTCTTATTTGAATTGTCAGTTAGCAAAGGCACTATTAAAATAATAAATACAATAATGCTAATTTCTATTTGAGATATTTCAATAGGATTATTTGACTAATCAAATTGTCAACATTTTTCTTCGAATACTGCCACGCTTGATTGCATATTTTTTCAACCGAAAATTCGTCAATGAACAAGCCGTTCAAAGTAACTATCTACTAGCAAAGAGTTTCTATTAGATGTTTCTATACATTATGCTATTGTAGAGATATATTCCACCTCGTGAGACATTAACGTATTCTATTCTTCTTTTCGGGTATGATAATTCGTGTAAATTTTAGTCAATTATTTCTATTCGTAAAAGATTACGTAGAACAGCAAAATTGAATGAGTAATTGGTAGGAATATTTGAAATATTTCAAGAGGTTATTACTTCTTCAACCTTGGTATTGTGTGTGATAGTATGCCAGAAAATCATTACTCTTCATTTTGTACTAAAAAGGATTTCAGCTTGTATTATTTTTATATTTTTAAACATTCTTATATATAATGCAAACCAAACAAAGAGAGCCAGATTCCTGAATGCTCAACCAAAAAATCGTGTATTTCCCTAATCGACCTCCTATTAAGAAATATTTAGTATATATAGTATGAATATTTTGATCTTCATCACAAACCAAACTTAACCGTGTTTAAATTTCTATTAATTAGTTCTTCGCTGATAGCATTCTAGTGATTGTGGGAATATTTATTAGATATATCACGCGCCTATTAAAACGTTTATTTATAAGTGTTTTTGTGCAAAAAATATAACTATTACGAAGCTTACGATCCTTTTATTTATCTACATATTAAATATATGATATGGGATATTTCCTAATGTCTGAACGTTTAATATCTGAACATTTACATTAAATTTAAATAATATCTTCTATTATAGTGTTTTGCATATATATATATATATATATATATATATATATATATATATATATATATCCCTATTATTCAGACAACATACACAATAATATGAGCGAAAGAAACTGCTTACAGTTTGTTCACTTTTGTGCACGAACTTAAACTCTTTAGGAAATATTTTGGAAACGATACTCAATTTATTCCTTACTCGAGACACATTTCAATCTGCAGATGTACCGTATGAGGCAGGTGCATTGCATATCATTTGGATTAGTATTTAGGACCACTAATGGCTTGTTTTTCCTGAATTCGTTGTGTTAAATGGAACAAAATCCACACATGTATCGGAAAAAACTGGGCTACATTCACACGGATTATTTGCTATTGCATATTTCACCTGGAAGACTCAAGAATAATATTGGATGTAGATACTGGTAGAAATTATGCTTTTAATACATACTATGCATTGCACGATTTTACACTTAATCACATGTTACATGGTATATATATATATATATATATATATATATATATATATATATATATATATATATATATATATGTGAGTGTGTGTGTGTGTATACCTTGTCAAGAAGCTTAAAATCCTATCAAATTTGTTAAAGAAATATTAACAAATTTTTTCGTTGTTTCGACGTTAAATATGAATATTTAAGAAATTCGTTAAAATTTACTAGACTTGTTTCAATTTTTAGAAATAAATTGTCAGAAAAAACTATTTAATTTTTGTCCAAAAAAGTGAAATAGATTATTTAAGCTTTCCTTTTATACTTTCTTCAAAATGTAAGTTGTACCCACACAAAATCGTGTTGTGCATCACAAGAATTGGCGTTAGAGCAGCCAATGCAACTGAAGCAATGAAACTCATTACGAATGTGTTAACTAAATTATTCTTAAATTTCATCTGAAGCTTACCGGTTCGTTTCTTCTAGTTCTTGTCATGGCAATCTACAATATTGCAAATAAAATTGTCACTTTGTGTCAAAACATTACGGCAAAAACCTAATCGTTTTGACCAGCATTAACCTAATTGAAATTGAAGTGAATATCCGGAGAAGATAGGTCAATTTATTTGTCTAACGCAGATTGCTCGATATGAAATTATATACTCGGAAATACATAATTAATTGTATTCTAATATTTGATACATATTACGCAATATCGAAGAGCCCTACTTTCTATATTTTTTAGGCAAGCTCAAACGAATTTTACAAGCAATACTACGATAATTTTTATGATGCCGTTCAAGTCTATCATGGACTCGGGTGTTAAATTCTAATCTAAGTACAAAATTTTTCCTTTATTGATTTCTATTTTTCAAAATAAAAATCAGTTAATCTTTTCCGAAATGCATAACCAAGCTTTCAATACTTTTGTTAAAAGACATTATAAAATTGCCTTTAAGATGCAAGTAAATCACACAATGCTGGGGTTTTATTTTGTCATTTAAAGAATACACAACTTAATCATAGCAGATGGGATAATCATAGTTTTCAGAAAAATATGTTGATACATTATGCGAGTTGAACCTTGATGGGTTAACTTTTATTTGGATTGGATAGCCCAAATGCACTTTTTACAGTCGACAGATGACCGTAAATTTTACAACATAGAGTTCATCATGTCTGCATCGACCACCACACAGTGGATAACGGAGACCGCTCCATTATGAATGTAGAAGTCAGAACATTTCGTGCTAACAAAATAAGCCAAAGAGATAACTAGTTGCGGAGGTAAATTACGACGTTTTCGACTTTGAACGGGATAAGGCAACTTGACGAAATACTCACGCTCGACTGTCAATTTCATTCGCTGGTTCGATCTACCTTGTAATATCAAGTCCGTTTATCTGTAGGATTTTTGACTGTTAAGGCATTTACCACTCGAGATCGACAATCTATCACAGTTGGCGAACTGGAAATGTGCAGTATGCTACTGAAATTCTTCAAAAAGACCAGATGTGTGTCTAGCACTCCGTAGTAATGCGCTTAGCCGCGTAGCGCACGGAAATGGCCCAAATTGATTCTACAAGATTTCCAAGACCGGAAGCCGTATTATTCTCAGTAAACCTGAAGAAAGTGGATAGCAAACCCTTGTTGGGCACAAAAAGGTCAGTTGAGGTGTTGATCTTGCATGTCGGATAACTGTGGTAGCAGAATGATTCTTTTGTTTAATGGATAACTATATGCAATTTTTTAGCTTATGCAAAAGTCCGTGTAGGCTGATTGTCTTTAAAAGTATCAAGCGTGCATGCACCGTTTCTCCATCATACTGTCAATGAAGGTGAACAATTTTGTAAACATTCACCAGATTTGAGCCTAGGTCTTCGGTATCTTTCTAGCATCCTAGTAACATAGTTGTTTGACAATAACTGTAGCGGTGTTTATATTTTATCCAACCAGGCCATCAAATTTAATTTCGCTGCGATCAGTTTTTTATCCATGCATTTCTGGTGTCATGTTGCCGTAACGCGTAATGAAGGCAGCCATGCAAATGGAATGTCCTGCTGTCAGACTCAAGTTGTTGATGGAAGTAAGATTAAAATTACTACGCAGTTGTCCAAATGATTAAAACCATGTATCCTGTAACATGCATTTAGGTGCCAAATTTCGACTGTCTGTGATCTGCACTGCTGCGCGTTATATGGGAACGAAACGGAAACAATTATGCAGTTAGTTTCTTGCAATCGTACCTACCTGGTTACCAGTATTGCACAACCGATAAAGTTTCAAATATCTTCCGCATCATTTTGCAAAAAGCGTTTGGGCATGTCTCATTTTGTCTCTAAAATATGCCACTATAGAGCTTGATTATTGTAGCAAATTCTGCCAAAGCGATATAAGATTCAGCATAGGCTGCCTAACTGAGAAAACTCGTTATATGACCCGGAAGCTTTGAAAGTAATTTTCTGCCAGCCACACAGCGACAAAAGAAAAGATTCAGCTTAAAGATTTTAGAAAGCTGAAAACAATTTCGCAAATTAACATCCGTGTTCAAATTGATACTATAGTCTAAAACATTTCTTTTCATCGTTCCATTCTATTTATTAAGCGTAGCCTGCGAAGAACTTCTGAAATGTTTGAAATTTTGTACAGAGTGCAAATGGTTTGGTTCGTGACCCCTCTATTTTGCCACCGGATCGATATTAAAACTTCAACTGATTTACAAGTCTGACAGTCCAGGAAGGCATCGAGGAGCTAAAGATATTAATGTTCAGCGAAACGAAATATTATTGTTTTACAGTAAAAAAAAATTAAAATATCTGAACAACGTATTGGCCATGATTGACTCGAAATTATCAGTCTTTTATAAATTGACCCATGTTATTTTGGTTGCCATTAGCATCACAAACATCAATCATGATACTAAATTGCAATGCTACTCCAAATTTGGTCCCTGATCTTATGCTTAAGAGGATTTGTGAAGAAAAAGTGTCATCGAGTCTAAACTAGTCCAGATTTCGACCAGAATCTATATGCTCGTCACTCGAGCTGTGCCTGCCACATAAACGGCTCGCCATTATTATTTTTTAGACAATAAAAACGTCTCCAATATTTATTGTGTGGATTGTGCTTAAAGCTTTACTTAGGGATGATACCTGGGCAAACATGCTTTCGAATTCTGTTATATTCAATCTTTCTCCAGTTTTTTTTATTAGTAGAGGATTTTTCGAAGCTTTTGGCCATGTGCTTACATATTCGTCCAGTTCGTTCTACTGCATCAGTCATATTCCATTCTGAGAATGACGTAGTCGTTGATAAGATACCCGTGATTGTGTCTTACTCTTCATCTTAAATTTATTAATTAGGGCATAAGAGAACAATAAATAATAGACGCTAAAATTGAGTATCTTGTTGAAAATCCGTCGCCTGTAAGTGTTCAACGATTTCGAATTCTTAGGATTGTGAAAGATGAAAGACAATAAAGATTTATCCGCTTTTTCTAGAACTAATCACTATGCTGGCGGGGGCATTCGCAATTAATTACAAGTAATTTAATTTCACCCATCTAACTCAATTGACACCAGATCAGACGACTTCACGCCAATTCCAAAATCTATCATACTTTCGACCGTTAATTTATGGAAGGAGAATGGCAATAGTTGTTAATGCTTCAATAAATTTGTAAATCAATGTATTCTTTCACTTTGCCTTAGGTAAATAGCCACAGTTTCTCAGAATACATCAATCAGTAAAAACAATTACTAGCCGACCCTTTAAAAATAGCCCTTAGTGAATGTGTCATAACTGTTCAGCTTAAATTAAAAGTAATCTTTCGTTGGCTTAAAAATTATTTGCGAAAGTCGTATGAAAATCCTCAACATAAAACTACCAAGGTTTGGTTTACGCATAGCCGAAAACTGAGGAAACGTAGACGATAAATTTAGTTATATTATACCACAAGACCACAATTTTCAGTAGTGTGCGGCAGGATGGCTCAGTGATTAGAGCACCAGATTTCAAAGCAGGCGAGCCCAGGTTCGAGCCCTGTCCGCAGCAAATTCTGGCTAGTATCCGATGAATTCTCAATAACGGCGAAACTATTTTACTGAATGAATTGCCTTTAAGTAAGGCAGGGTTGCTACATTCTAAAGCAGACATTTCCAAAGTTAAGCCCTTTACGCGGCAAGTCCTGGCCAATACGTGATGAGGTCCCAATAAGGACAAATCCGGTTTACTGGATTAATTGCTTAACTTCATTATACTAATCTTAGTTTATACTGATAAATGTATGTACATAATGGGTCAGGTGTTTATATCAGGTACTCAACCTTGATTATAGTAAATGTTTTCACCAAACACGCAACCAATTTTCATTTAATTAAATATGTTCTAAAAATGGAAGAACATTTTGGAATTACGGAAAACTTTTGAAATCTAGCAGAATACAAGGGCCAATTATAAGACGTTCAATTTACAATTTTGGCCAAATGCTTCTTTGGAACTTACCGTGCAGGAGTTCCACACCACCAATTGTGCATGTGTTTTACATATCAAGATCAAAACATAAATACATCTACGGTTAAAGTTGAAGCAACATTTAATTCGGAAATAAGCTAAAATAAACTTTGTATTGCCAGATTTTATGAAGCTTAACCATTTGGTGTATTTAACTGCCTTTAAAATATATTCTCAGTTAGAGTAACTCTTTAATAAGAGAATAAGATGCTGCTCCTTGATATAATTTAGAGTAAAAAAAATATATTGTGATGAATTTTCAGGTTCCCAATAAATTACTATCTCATTTTTATTAGATCGCGAAAAATTTTGTTATCACATCCCGCGTAACCAATGGTTATTTAAATATATAAATGTTCATTTCAATACCACTTCTCCAGTTAGTTTGGTGTCTGTTCTATAATGACAGATTGGGGTTTTTTATTTCAAAATTTTGGTCTAAAGAGACGCAATATTGGCTCCACCTAAAGGAAAAGCTAACCAAAAAGCCTTGGATGTATACTAGTGAAAATTGTGTGTAGTGTGGGACAGGGTGGCTCAGTGGTTTGAGCACCGGATTCCGAAGCGGACGTGCTCAGGTTCGACCTATCTCTGTAACAAATTCTACACGCTACATGATGATTTCCCAATATGTACGAAACCGGTCTACTGGATGAATTGACTTTTCTACACAATACAATACTCGGCTTCTACTGACAGATGTGTGTCCATAATGGATCAGGTTTTTATTACAAACTATAAACCTTGATTAAATTAATTTTTGAACGAGTTTTTTTATTTAACATTAATGATTCTATGTTCAATAAATTTTATTGGCCTGAGGTAACATAAACTTTCATCCAAATTTTTCACAAATTCAAAAATTATCCTTCAGTCTACAATGAGATTTTAGTTCATACCCCTCTGACTGATTTATTTCGATTTATAATATTTAATCACATTTGAGAGATATTTAATCTTTTTGCAATGATATAGTTTATATATTAATTTAAATTAAAAACAATTTTATCGCGAATCATGATTATTATTATTATTTAAATAAAATTAAACAACGAATTTGATGCGTCTTTACTAATTATAAAATTGAGATTTTCCATAAATCACACAAGGAAAAACGTTACAATGATACATTCCATTTTGAAAACAAATTCACATTGCATGAACAGATTCAATGAAAATTTATGTGCTAGAATTAAAAAAGCTAACTAAATTTGACCCTGAATCATTATTATATACAAATCTTGATCTTTAATTCATGCTAAGATATATATTTTCTAGAATAAACAATTCTGCAGTATAAGACGAAATTTTTGTTCGACAGTAGAAATATTAAATATACATCTATCATTACGTTAACTTAAACAATCTTGGTGCCCTCGTTTGAACAAGCAAATATCAGAAACTTTGGCTAGATGACTGTCTCAGTCTTCATATTTTGATAAATGAATCATAGTTGTCAATTTAGCATGGTTCTGAATATATGAAGCTGGATTTATGCTATGAATGTTTTATCATCTTGGAAGGCTTCAGCTGACTGCATATGATAAAATTATTCTGAAATGCATTCAATTATTATTTAATGGGAAATTTCGCTAATCTATGGAAAAATTAGTTCCATGGAACAAAATAGCAGAGAATTTATATATGCATTAGGAAACATCGTAGTTGGACATTATTTCACTTGGACCTTCAAGTCTAAAGGCTCCACCGAAAGAAAAGGCTGGCGAAGAAACATTATTTAGTATATAACTTTGTAGTAAGAGCTACCGATTCCGTAGCAGATGTGCTCAGATTCGAACCTTGACTCCGGCAAATTCTGGAAAGAACGTGAAGAGTTCTCAATAATAACGAACCCGTCTTCTGAATGAATTTTCTTATATATATTGTACAATGATTAATCTAGACTGACAAACGTATGCATATAGTTGTACTAGACATTATATCAAGATCGCATCATTAATTCGGCCGCCCGCGTAACAAATGTTTGTTTGATTATAGGTATAATGCATGTGTTCAGTGACCTTCTTACTTTTACTTTACTGCGGCTGACTCCTTTTAGAGGATAAGCCGGCTCCAATTTCCATGGAGTTTCTTGGGAATTTGGTACAAGTGGTGTCCCCTCACCACTCGGCTTTTTGATCGAGGACGTACCTCTAGCCTTTGCACATCTAAGCGCAGTTTGCAAGGCAGCAGTAAGTTGCATGGTTGCCGGTGGCTGTTGAGAGCTCATTCGCCATTCAGAAGTACGGGGTACTGTCCAGGAGTCCATGTAATCCTGTGGCTGTTGAACCCTTTTGTGGCGGGGAACACGCGCCGAGTCATGGTGCCGTCGTCGGGCTCATGTGGTATTTTATAGGAGATCCGATTGCCGGTCGGAAATCCACCACGCCCTGGTGACACCACCGCCATAGCCCCGTTAGCCCATGTACGATCGGCCATCGAGACATGGTTGACACCGTGACCTTCTACATTTACGTTAATGAGATTTATTTTATTTGTTTAATAAGCCGCAAAATGGCTTCCGATCGGATTATTCTTTAATCATTATATCGATTTATAAATAAATAATTCAAGACATATAGTTTCACAATAAGCTAAGGGTGGTTAAAAAAACCTTATGTAACACGCTTTAAAAATCGCTGACACACCATTTAAATATTCTTTAGAACTCATTTATGCTTTGCTGACTAATTATGTCTTTAATTTAACCTTGTATTTATTTATTTAAAAAAAGTTATTACCATCAATTTCGTCTTCTTTATCTCCTTCAGGTATATTTCAGAGTACATAGTTGCATTTTAAAATATTATATAGGTTAGTCTGAATGAATCCGTATAAGAAATAAGTTTGATTTCTCAATAAATTATGTTTTAAATAATTTTTAAAAGACAAGACGAAAGTTTGAAACGAAAGGCTTGCGAATATATCTAAAAAGTCAAAATAATTAACAAAACTGCGGCAACTTTACCTACTTGGCATAACAGGAATAAAATAGTTTTGCAGAAATCTATGGAGAAAACTCATTTAATTGAACACCTGCTTTTAATCTACCTGCTAGTTAATCGTAATCTACAGCTGGAAATTCGTTTCCTATGACATTCATCATACATGTATAACCTGAAACATTACCTCCAATGATACAACTTGTCTGACTTAGAAAAAGAGCAGTTTGTATTATGATTTAAATCAACAGTGATTGCTCGTACGAACAAACGTGGTTATTTTTGACTAAATTAGACAACGGTGAATATACGTTTTACAAGTTTCGAAATACAAGCGAGCAAATAAATGCTTAATTATTTAACTCAATTTTGCGACTAAGAAATAAACAGCAATTCCATTTCATTTAGCCAGTCGCACCACTTAGCAAATTAAACGTCATGCCTTTTGGACTGGCTAAATACAATAAGTTTGGTGTTTATTTCAAGCGCGCAAAATTAATTTAAAGAAATTTAATCATCTCCAGCGCACAAGAAGATTGTTTATATTCTTACTTGTTGTTTTTCATTTCTCGCCGACGCTTTACCAAGTCAGCTAGGAAAAAAATTTGTGTGCCAATATCTGCCTAACCTCCAATAAAATTAGTTTTACATTTTTTGGGTAATAAAAATATTTGTAAATAAATGCGCTACTTTTAAGCGTTGTTGCGCAAAATTTTGTTACAAAATGCAATATTGTATTTAGCTAGATTCCTTTATAAGCATAGAATTGCATAAAATGTTTATTTAGCGTTATCTGATGCACTAGCAATTATCTCATGCAAAGCGTAAGCTATTTGTGTTATGGTTCATCATTATAATATATTAAGATTTAAAAAAAATCATGAAGAACAATTTTTCTACTGGCGTTCGTATACAGAACTAATAGTCACTGAAATCTAAGATACGAATATTTTATAGTTTTCTGAGTTTAAATTATCAAAATATTTCTAAATTAATAAAATTAATTTCCGCGTAAATATTAATTATCGCAGTTTCTTGTGGACCCCAGTCACTTTCATGTGACATGTCTTCATGTTACGGTGTGTTCTTAGAAGTCACGAAGTTAACCGATTAAAAATAACGAAAGGGCAATAAATGCAATTAATTCAAGGCAATTTTAGCTGCATATTACAATCCTTGGTTTGTGGACTTTATTGTTAGTTAGATAGAGTTTTTAGCGGAAAAATAATAATTATTCCACTGTATATTTGGTGTTGCGAACCAAATGAAAATTTGTTCAAATAAGACAAAACGGATAAACAAAAGACAGCATTAACGGAAGGAATAATCTCATGTACACATTCGTTTCCTGCAAATTGGCGAGTTATCATAAGGAGCCGGTGCACCCTATCCCTACTTTATATATGGGGAGAAATGTGGAAGAATTTGACAGTATAATCTCCCTATACGAAGGTGTAAATCGGCGGTAGTAGCGCTTACTTGATTTGAAAGCAAGCTCACTGTATATATATATATATATATATATATATATATATATATATATATATATATATATATATATATATATATATATATATATACTACCTAATACCGACACTATGGATAATAAAAATTTATATGTTACCAACAAAATGGATTTCAGTTATCCTAAAGTTCACTAAACTAGAGAATTATTACTAATATACATGCAATTATGTATTAGGTTTTACGCACCTAATATCAAACTAGTATAAATTCCTTTCGTACATACTGGCGTCACATCAGTAGGCACCGGTATTATGTCCCATACCCAATATGTGTTTGGGTGAGAAATTTGGCAAAATTGGACGGTATTATACAACTATATCGAGATTATGTGCAGAGAGGTCATCATAACTTTTTCGTATTAAGAATATGTATATGCGGCCTTTACATAAATGAAGGAAGCTCTGTAAAATAACGTTCCTCAATTGCATTAGCTGTCTTTAATTTGTTTTCAGTTTGTATATCGGTTTTTGAATTAGCAATAACAATGTATAAACTGTAGTAAAAACAACGCGACGTATTTGCCAAATTTTGACTCAATGTTCTCACAATATGTACTTGTATGAGTAACAAATTTTAGATGACAATTTGAATAGAGAAATTTTTCCAATCTGCGTTGCGGCTTTGAATCAAAATCTTTTACTACTATGATGGCATAGCAGCGATGAGGTCTTTAATATCTTCCAGGGAAATCCGTTCGATTGTCGAATAAAATGTGTGCAAACGTTTTTGAAAAAAGTATTTAATGGTTTATACATAGACTATTGCGACGAAACGGAAAAAAAACTATAACTCCAGCCAAGCTTAACGTAGGAATCATTTTTTTTAAATAAGTATATTGCATTTTACTAAAGTAAACAGGATCTTTATACAAATGCGTTGTCTACCATCGTATAGCTGCACGCATAACCTGTCCGAAAACTTGTCTATCCAAATAGCCGATTTTTAAATAATGTACATCCAATTTTATGACATGTTCATATTTCCGTCCCTTGTTATTTCTATGATATGGAATATTTTTGCCACTCGCCCCTATGCTAAGTCTCATAATAAATAAAGCAAATTTAAAACTCAATGTTGTTTAACATAGATAATGAGTTGGAAATCTGCTGAACGCGTTGATTATTGCATTTTAAAATTTTGATACAGCAGATAGATCTAAATATATTTGAGCTCTCAATCCTCTACAACATAGGAATCTTAGGCGAATGTTTTAAAGTTGGAAGAATATATAATCATTTGCAAAGACTCATGCTTCGTATACACAAAAGACGAAGCCAAATTATGTTCAGTTCACTGTTATAAGCCAAAAATTAGGCACGAAATTAGACTGACTTTAATGATTCCAACTATTTTTAAGTATGTGTTGATGATTTTTAAGACAGTTCAAAAGGCTATCGCAACTTACTCTTGAATTAGTTTCTGCCTTTCTTTTGGCGTAACAAAGATCATGCAAGCTCGCAAAGTTTCATTTAGGCTAACAAAATCTCGGTTTGCAACGATTGAAACATTATTTATTTGATGAAGTTTAACAGGCTGATAAATTATATATACTATTTAATATGCATCCTGTTGACATCCAATTATAATCAATGTTGCAACCGATAATTTAAAATGCATTTAAAAGTTATAGCCTTTTTATGTCTGCCAAGCCTGCATTTCTAAATTCTTGACAACGAAATTTTAACTGGCCTAAATCTTAAGGAAAAAAATTAGTATACATGCAATTGAGTAAACAGCGACTAAATAAACTGGATAAATCTTTACAGACTGATAATTATTAATAGCTTTACAATGCAGAGTTTTTGTGTGGAGTATTCGGGTTATATATTTATCGAAAACAAGAGTGACACATCCGGTATTACAAATAAAATGAGTCATATTTTCAAATCCGCATGATTATGTTAAGACATTTTCTACAACTTAGTTAAGATTGAATTTTATGATATAATTTATGGCTGTTTCATCAAAAAATGAATTTTAATTTTTCCTTAAAATCATCAATACAATGAAGCTTTTGGGTAAAAACGCACTTGTAAATGTACTGCGTGAAAATATTTAATAGCACACATTGATGCCCAAGAAATATTTATTAAAATAAACATTTTAGTAAAAATTATTTCAGAATTTTACAAATGACCCATTTTTTGCGAAATTATGCAAAGTTTAAATCTATTGTGTTTGGCTAAGACGCAATTTAAATACGTGAAAATTGGGACAAATTGTAATAACAATTGCTTTTGGCAACTATCCAAAATTTAAGTACACGGGAAATGAAAAATAACTAAGATAAAAACTAGAAATAATGTAATTTGCTGATGCAAATAAAGTAAAACGTTTAAAATTTACGAAATGATAACTAATTATTTGCCAATTTTGTTGCTTTTTTCCCTGCCAATAATTAGATAAACATTTAGGTTGAAAAAGATATATGCTGCTACAATATAAATGTTTCATTTTTTGAATTTCCTTTAAATTCTCAACAGGTTATGGGATCCTCTAAAGCATACTGTACAATCGGATCTCCACAATTTAATAATGTCATCATTTTTTAAGTAGATAAAAGCATGGGTTCTAAATAATTATATTTCAATAATGATAAATCATTCTTGTATTTAATACATAATTATAAGTCATCGCAAATGACGTCTTGAGATCGTATATATATATATATATATATATATATATATATATATATATATATATATATATATATATATATATATATATATAATTATATATGGGCTGCGCAGTGGATAGATTTCCAGACTCCCGAGCTCAAATTCGTACCACGGCAAATTGTAAAACAACCTGACGAGTTTCCAAAAAGGACGAATCCAGCCAACTGGGAGAATACTATTTTCTTTATGGTGCATAATATTGTTTTTACTGAGAGAGTCTTTTTAAATGAAATCATACCAACAGTTTTAACTTAAATGAATATAAAAACCAATAACTCAGTAAATATTTTACGAACTAACTTATTGAATAATTAATGAATTATATAAAGGTATATATGTGCATGTAATCGTCATTTACGATTTTCTAACAAGAAGAATTGACATTTTAATTTACGAATATATATATATATATATATATATATATATATGTATATATATATATATATATATATATATAAAGATAAATTAATGAATGGCTGGGTACATTAATGTAGATAATAACTTTATTTAAAGTAATATTTTACGTATAAATTGATTTTTGACGGAAATGTTTTTTTAATTGCTTCATCTTCGAATTCGTAATATTTTAGCTAAACAAAATATTCATCATCCATCGTAATTCTGCTTATTTTATAGTATTGCCAAAATTTTCTTTGGTTGCTTAAGATAATTACTGAGCTTAATTCAAATGCCAGTTACCTTGTTACCAAATAATATGATCAGAACAGTCTTCAGAAATGTTTACTTCACCAACTCTATGCCCTTCAACAGTGAAGGTTGGCATAATTAATCTATTTAGGGGAATCAAAAGTACAAGCTGCAACGTAAATTTTCTAGTAACCTGAAGATTTATTAAACAGATGTATACCTAACAAAAGTCATCGATTTTACATACAACATTTATTCTTTAATTGTCTGTTTAATCAAACGAAATATTTCGTTATTTGATTTTTGAACCAAATGAAGATAACCTAAAAAAGTCAATTTATACAGTTAGGAATGTTTCTTAAAAATTAATCAAAAACGATCATTTATATATACGGACAACACATAACACACACACACACACATATATATATATATATATATATATATATATATATATATATATATATATATATTGTGGTTGCATTTTTCCTTTTCTATAATAACGTATTTAGGGTACCAAGTTAAAACATTATGTTAACAGATATGCTCGACCTAAAGAAGAGTTCAATCAGGACAAATATTAGTATTCACATGAAAATTACCCAATGTTTGCTGCAGAGGTGGGGTAGAGCGTAGTGCCCAATACTCTGCAGCAAACGCACTCATTTTTTCTGTACCGTCCGCCGCAAATTCTGGGTTGTACATGACTAGCTCCATAAAAGGACTTAAACCAATTTACACGCGAATATCTATTGAAAGATCAGTCTGAGGTATATAAATATTATGACTAGAGGAAATAAAACACTTGCTTCATTTGTTTCGTGAGATGCAACTAATGAAGGCCTACGGTAAGATGGGCCGAAATATATCGCTAAAAGAAAATTACTGGGACAATGAAAGTTGCGTTAGTCAAAAGACAGATCAGGTAATTTCAATTAATCCAGGTGCGAAACACGGAAACTCCTTCAACAATTAAATAATGTGTTGGGTAAACCTGAACTTAACAAACGCCCAAAAATATAATATAAACAAGAAGGTTTCATCTTAATTTGTTACAATTTTAAAATGAAATTAACAGCTATTACTACTAAAGTGTACAGCTCGTTATCATTACTCTATTCCCTTATTTGTTATAATTAGTTAAGACTAAACAAATTAGCACACATCAAGCAAGTGTGTGAGTATATTAGCACGCAGTTTGTTTTATTCAATTTTGGAAATGATTTATAATCTACATTAAATTTTAAATAAAGTTTTCACAGTTTATTTAAAATTGCATAAGCATTGTATGTGAGAGGTTTACACATTGGTGCACATTATTTAATTTTACACAATTATTTTGTTTATTGTATTCAGTGAGGCGTATAATTAAATATTTCTTATTTTAACCAAGTAATTCCAAATGAATTCATTTTGATTATTGTTATTTATACTACTAGAACTATCATGTAAAGATCTAATTATTTCGTGCCTTTATTTGTTCCCAGGTGCCGGGACAAACTGGAGTGAAATATCTACGTGTTCTAAATGACAAATGGCAATTGAATTCACGTTTTATTTATATTCAATAAAAACTACCAACTTTTGATTACAATCAGATATTGTCGAAAGGAATGCTGCAGCATTTGTATATCAATCAAAAAATTTTATTAAAAGTTTTGAACTGTAATAAATTTGGTTTCAAAATGGGCGCTTGCAAAATACATACCGTAGAAAGTGTTCAATATACTCAGGGTGTTGAGACTGAATGTCTTTTAAAATTATTTATTGACTTTTGGCAGTTCACTAATAGTGTGAAATGAGCAGAAAATAAATTCTGTTAGCAGTCACATAGAAATTCTATAACACAAATAGGATAAATGTATGTTTTCGCTAATTTTTGCCTGTTAGATCGAGAATTTGACTATTTATGAGCCAATTGAGAAGGTTCTTTCTGGAGAGTCTTTATTGAAATTGAAGAGATCCAATGATAGTTTCGAAACAAGTCAACGTTTGTATAAAATACATGGTTACTGTAGCAAAACAATGCCATGGAATTGATTTTTTGTCATTTGATTATTGTAAAACGTAAATTCAACTTTTAAATTTGCATATAACATTGGATGAATTTTAGTAACGAAAAATTAATAATTGAAAATGTACTTTTAAATTAAGGCTAGTTGTTTTATCCGACATTACAGAAAATATCAGAAATTGAATGTGTATTGTTGATATTTTTTTAATTTTTTAAAATAAATTGCGGGTTTAATTTCAAAGTTTGTTCCTTTATATGCTGCGTAAATCAGATAATAGTTAAACAACACGTAATCTGCTCATAGAGTAAAAGATAAAGTCGATGCAATATATCAGTTGATATAAAGTAGAACTACACCTAGATAACCTTAATCTTCAAACTTGAAACGTGTATTTATTTAAAATCAATAGAAATTTTATCTAAAGAAAAAATAATGTCATTTTTGTGTTTATACAATTGTTTTTTGATTTTAATCTTTGTTAACAGAATTTATGGTCAGAAAACGTAACCCACACGCGCACTTTATCGAATATCTGCCTTACATACGAGCCATATGGTTAAATGCTGTTTTTAACGATAGAAAAACGAGTTTATCGTCAAAATGTTATGCTGCGCTTCAGATAACCAAACGATATGACTACTGGTGATGAACGCCCAATAACAGCGAAACAGGTCTAGTAAACTAAATGCATCGACTGTAAATACGTATGTTTGCCTAAATATTGCATTTAAAAAACTTATTAAATTTAAACATACGCGGTGATTTTTTCGTACGTCGTCTTTGGTCCACGGTTAATATATCATGGGGTATAGTATATTTGACGAAGACAACGACTAGGTGCATCTTATAATGGTTGTACTAAAGGCAACGAATCTACCTTAGAATACACATGTGCTGGCCTGTTTTATTTAATAATAATCGTCTGGATTGACAATACGCAGCATTTTTACATATCACGGGTGAATCTACTAATAAAACTCTAACAAAAATCTTATCAAATGAATTATGTTTAAAGATGATAGAATTCAAGTTACTTTTGAGAAAACAGCACATTTTTTGATAAATATTAGCGAAAAAATAAATGATAAATTTACCAGTGCAAAAAATTGGATATCAATACACCTTTATGTAAGATTCAATTAATTATGTATTCGCACTGCTAATCGATATTGTAATTTGTTCAAATTGGCACAATGCCTGTCACATAACTGAAAATACATTATTTATCAGCCAAAAATTATGTACAACTTTAGTATATTTAATTGAAGTATTACGGGATTACAACTAAATATGGTATCTGACGCCGATGTATGCCAGAGTGTATGGATTTTTAAATTTGTTTTTAATTCTAATGTTTGCTGATTATTTCTCTAACACAAAAATTTTTTTTACCACGCTATAGGTCAACACCTGTTGAACCTAAACAAATTACTCAATTATCCAATGGCCAGATCGTCATCAGAGTCTGCCTTCAAAATTACAGGCCTATTAATCTCGAACAATGGTACACTTAAACAAGTCTAGCTTAAACGACTGCCACAGTTCCAGTGAAGAAATCAGACCAGAATTGGAATGGCTTCAATAAAAGTATTTAGAGACTAAAAGGAAAAATTAATTTAATTAAACGCAAATCAATTGAAGGCGGTACACGTTAATAGTTTCCGTAAACACACCCTTTTACGACGTGGAGTTATCTGCCTCACTTCAAATCGCTAACGATACGCCTATGTAACACAAATTTATACCATCCATGTCCACATTTCACAAAAAAATGATTGGATTTATGTTTTCTTACGATATCCATCGGCAATTCCCTTTGCATATCACGAAATAAAGTTTAAATTCATTTATTTTGAATATGCCGAATGCATTCTTGGATGTGTTCACTGGTTAAAAACTCTTATGCATTTGGCGCCACGGCATTAACCGACGTTGACGTGAATTTATTCAGCAAAGTAAAGGACAGAAACCTGTCTCAGACACCATTAGAATGTGCAATGCCTATTAAATCATTACAAATTGGTACAAAATCGTATAACCAACTTTCCCACCTAATTGACGTTTCGTAACGATGCGCTTAGCCGAATACATCTAGAATATATATATTCCAATAAATATATTTGGCCAGGAATGTAATGGTTTTCATTTAGATTTAGAGGTTAATTAAAAAATTAGTTAGAAAACACAAATAATGTCAAGGTAGAATTGTAGGCCGTAAAAACATTTTGCAATACAGGTCCAGTTGTCTCAAGAATTGAATGGAATCCATATTATTTGACAGTGCCCAGCACATATATGTCTTTCTTCACAGCTAAATGACCCCTCATGATCTGGCTTCAATAGCATTAATTTATGTCGCTCGACATTATTTACAGGTCTATAGCCGAACAGAAGTCTGGTTGGGCCATAATAGTATTAGCCAATGTCATTTCAATCATTGCAGAAACAATTTAAAGGCTCGGTATCTCAAAAAGCATAGTCCTGATACACTTTAAAGGCTTCATCAATATTAAGTATGGTGAGTTGGCATTGAAATCACATTGCTTAAATCAATTATGTAAGTTAACTACATTACTACTTGAATGCTCTTTTTTATAGGAGATGGCATCTACATACTGTCCCCCAATTCATGTAGAGGGTATGGAGCGTAGCAACGGCTCCTTCTAATGAGTCATCTAGTAGCAATGTAGCTATGCGTAGATGGCATTGCTGCTTAATTTAATGCTGAATGTATTATAAAAGTTTGGTTCTATTCAAACTAATTTGTAAACTGGTACGCAATGCCAGTTAAACATTTGCATACAAACTAATTTACCGCAATAAATATTATATAACTTTTTATAATTAAATAAATATGAACGTGATTACCACAAATTATGATAACTGATTTAGACGGTTACCGATTTCTGTAACTTTTCTGAAGTAACAGGCATTCATAATTGGCTTTAGTTCTCAATTTTGTAAAATGAAGCCTGTCTTTTAAGTCACTGTTTTGAAATTCTTTATAAGCTTGTCATTTCAAGAAACAAACAAGTGGTAAGGTTTACACGTTTGGTATTTATTATATATAGTAATTTTTCTTCGAAAGCACATTGCCAATTAATTTACATGAAGATATCTTCATTAAAGCTTGAATAAACATACGTGTATTGCCGACACTTCCAATAATTCTTGACAAAATATATATTCGAAATATGGGCGCAATACCAGCTCCTGCTTATAAGTCGGCATTAATAACGAAATTAGTGTACACTATAGATTATATCTGTTGGTCATTCTGAAATCGGTTTATCTTGGTCGTCCTATTTATCATTCTATCGTTACTTAGTGCGCAATGCGTAATGCACAATTTTGTTATTAAATTGTTTAACGTAACGTCATATTATTAGATGTTCTTGTAAATTAATTCAGCAGCCGTTTAAGCAAATGCAGATTCAAATTGTACTATAATTTGGAAAAGTTTACCATTCGCAGGAGTGTTTTTAAGCAGTCTAATTAGTGTAATTATTCTGTGCTAAAACGAGTTAATTGATTGGAAATGCGACCAAATTCCACAATCGCTCATTCAATCATATTGCCCGTTATATTACTTGAAATAAAGTAGATATTTTGCAACTTTTCTATAAGTTCAGATTTGTACAAGTCAAAGCTGGGTACAACGATGAAATATATCTTCCACTCTGCAATATTTGCAGAATATCTGTCGTCTGTAATCTTGTTATGGATGAAACACTTACGACTTTATTTAAAATTGGCTTTACTCTTCAGTACTTAACTTCAAACGTCAACATTTCAATAAACGAAAGTTGAAATGATACATGTATATATAAAACACGCCACATTTTACATAGTCTCTTTATAGAACATTTGTATTTATCCGTTTATAAAGTGATACTTGGGTGTAACATGGAAACATATTCGTACTCATATTGTCACGTTAAAAAGTGTGTTTATCTATGCTTAACAGTTAATTCATCTAGAACAAGGCTTCTCGTTTTAATGCACAGAAAATCAGTCAAGTGGAAATTTTGGTTACATCAGAATGCTGTCATTTGTCTGTTGTCAGTCTATTTATTGCGTTGGCCAGTCACAATTAAAAACAATTGATGACTTGTAAAACATTTTCCAGACATGGCGCAGTTAAATGTTACTGGATAAAACACATAAACATTTGCTATACCATTTGTAGCATGTTACACCACACGCACAGACAATCTGTCTCATAATTCGCCGTCTCATAGCGTATATGCATAATAACTGTCAACATAATCGATATCATTTTGTTCCTCAGTTTCATTTTGTAGTGCTACTAATAAGCAAGTTTAATTAACAATACCACGATAAAATACACATTATACATTTGTATACTAACGATTTTTTGTTTTGGCAGCAGTTTTGTTATGTTGTTCGATGACTGGTTAAGTACAATGGGATTCGTGTTTACATCAATTTCACAAACATGATTTAAAGAATTGTTACCACCAGCCGCGCAATTAATTATTGTTTTATTTTGTGTTATGTTTTCTCGGGTTTATTAAGATAGAGTAGTGACGTAATTAACATTCTAAACTAAAATGAAAACTTCAAATAACCTTCAACTATGTTAGGTCTGTTGAATTGCTTGAAATCTACTAGCCCTAGAATATCTGTTATATATATA